>JAESUZ010002980.1:0-39245 GCA_017311185.1 Proteles cristata cristata
TTAACTGTATGACCATGGGAAGATGACATCTCCCTGAGCTTTAATTTTCTCACCTGTGAAATGGGGATAATGATGACCACCCCCAAAAAGCTGTAAGAATTACATGACACAAGGCAACTGGACGTTTCCTTGCATAGTGCCAGACTTTTAAAAGTAAAGTGAACTAGACACTGTGGAGAATGCCTCCTGCTGCATGAATGAGAAATCAGCCCCATATCAAATTATAGAATATTTCCAGGGGACCCATGATTGCACTGTTATAAATGCTAGTGTGAATTAAATAATTCACCAAAGACAACCCTGATTAAGGCCAGCACAGTTTGAGGGGTCACATCATTTGAGGGGCCACAATCAGCAGGTCTGGAAGCCTTAACAACAAAAAACAATAATGATAATGATAATCACAGCAGTTCATATTTACTGAACATTTTCTCTCTGTTAGGCACTACACCACTAAGTGCTTACTTAATCTTTACAACACCCCTTTGAGGGAAACTGAGGCACAGAGGACTAAGAGAGCAGTAAGGAAGCTAACTCATCTCAGTTCAAATACATTCAGTCTCTATTAAATGTCAGGCCTTGTGCTAAAAGTTGGGGAAAGAGATGAGTAAAATATATGAGTCCAGCAAAAGCAACAAATCACACAGTGAGGCAAGCATATTCTAGGCCTTCTGCTTGATACTGGAAACTCAGTGATGAATGAGACGTAGTTCTCCTTTCAAAGATCTCAAAGTTTAGTGGGGGATAACAATGCAAAAACAAACATCAAATACTGCTCTGATAAGTATCTTAAGAGAAGTAAGTAAAAACTGGGACATATTATGCAGCCACTGATTTATTTAAATGAAAGACCAAAAGAAACAATGTTATTATGAATTATAGAGAAACTAATTGATTTGAATCAATGCCCCCCCCCAAAAAATGTTATGTGATTTTATTTCAGCTTGGTCATTATGTTCCATTTTTCATTCTATTCCTAAAATGGATTATCAGTATTTGTTTTGCACCCAAAGATAACAAAACACTTCAGGAGGCTGTACTTAACAATATAGTTGAACTATTCTATTATCCTATTGCATGCCCACTCTTTCTTATTCCTCACCTTTACTCAGGCTACTCCCTCTGCTACAAGTGCTTTTTCTCCACATCTCTGTATCCTTCAAGGCCTCATTCATATGTCTCCTCCATGATCCCTTCACTCCATCAAAAGACATCCCTCCCTCTTCTGTATTCCCACAGCACTTCATGACACCCTCTCTTGTGGTTCTTACCACTTCTTGTTTTACCTCAGCAATGTACTTACCCATACTTTTCCTCTGCTAAACTGATTTCCCTAGGATGAGGTTCACTTTGATGAAACCATGATTTTATTGTAGATGCATTGGAAACCTCTTTTGGATTGTATTGTGCGTCATGGGCATCACCCTTCAAAGTTAAATGTGGGAAATCACATCACCTATCTGGAGATTTTTATTTTCTACTAATGGCTTTTAAAATACCCACCACCTTCACACAACAACCGACCAAAATGTATGTCATTGTTTTAGGTCTTGCCTTCATGCTTGCATAATTTGTAGAGTTTTTTTTCCCTTATGCATCTATTATTAGATATTTAGATTGCTTACATGTATTTAGGTGTATTCATACACATTTTTTTTTCTTTTTAAAATTTCCTTAGGACCCATTTCTACCAATGGAATGGTAGGCACATTTGTCTGAGCCAAAAGCAGGGATTGAGGGTGGGAGCATATAATAGACAGATCTTTAGGAATGGTAGACACATTGGAGGAATTGGAAGGAGGCAAGTGGCTATATATACAGCCAAAATGATGTGTTGTGTTAGGAATTTATGAAAGGTCCCTCTGCTTGAAAGTATCTTGCCATGCATGATCTGTCACAGTGTTTGATAACCCCCTACCATATGTGGAACTATTTTGGAAGACATGACTTTCTGGGACACATTCAGCCATTCTCCGAAAATACTATTGGGAATTAGGCTGTCAGTATATCCATTGGCAGGACTCTGAAGGCACGAAACACCAGTCTCGTAAGTTTTGAAAGACAGGGGATTCACAACAGGTTCTGTTATCTGTTACCTGAAACAAGAGGCACCAAAGTGGCAAGCTCTGAGGAGCCAAGGGTCAAGTGAAGGCCTTCAACATTTGGCAGGATGAAAGAGCAAAAGGGGAAGAGGGAACCAGAGAAGTGTTGTGGAGAGAGATAAACATGCTTCACTTAACAGGACTTGGAATTGTGTTAGGTTTGTGCATAAAACCATAGAAATGAGGTCAGTTTATATGAGGGGCAAATGAATGAGTTCTGAGCAAACCAGTAGTTGACTTCAGATAAAATTGTAGGGGGGTGATGGCCTGAGAGGATGTCCAAGTCCAAATTAGTGTCTATGAACATTACAAAACCATGAGGATTTGGGATGTCAGAAAACCAGCAGGGCAGGAAAATTTAAGACAGCATAGCAGACTTAGCATATAGCAGTAAGTTTACACCAGCCATCATGCAGGATTACAACTACTAATGTGTGATAGAGGCCTGTTGCCACTACCTTGAATGATGGGAAAATCATTAGAAAGGGTACATTTCAGAAATTAGAGGGAGATCGGTATTAACTTCTTGGTTGACTTCACTGACATGGTTTGGGGGTTGCAACTTCCAGATACTCCAGTTTTCTTGTTTGGGTGGAGACTGAAAAATCTATTGAAGAGCTATAAATTCCATATGGAAAAAAAGATAGGCTCCCCAAGTTACAGTAGAACATGGAACCCTCTGTGCTTTGAGGATAGAGGCGCTCTGTAAGAATGCAAACTGCATTTTCTAGTTCTATCCCCCAGGGTTTTTGTTTTTTCATGTCCATTGGGACTCAGTTTCTCTTACTTTGGTTCCTAATGCTACCATCCACTGTTCTTGTCCTCTTCCCCCAGAGTGTAAGTACAGATCACATTCTTTGGGTCCCTACAAAACAAAATAGATGAGCTCTTATTCATCAAAATGCATACTAGTAAATACTAAAGAAGAACAACCTGGATATACAGTATAAAAAATAAAGAATCTGTTCCTTGGAATCCAAGATCAAACAATGAAGAGCCTTCTTTGAGGATTAGACCTTCCAATAAGGTGGTCCTCCTTTAGCCATGTCAACTGGGCCCAATATTTACTTGATAACCATTCTTCTTGTTTGTTAACCCATCCATTATGATCCTAAGGGGTCCTAGGAAAATGCCAAAAACTTACAGACATATCCAATAAGAGGAAGGTCACTTTCTAAAGCAAGCCCTTATGTGATGCTGTGAACATTTGAAACTATGATGCTAGGAACACTACTGAGTAACCTGATCCCTTTTGGGAGCAGAATGTGACTGATGTATTGCCTCAAGGAGACCCTCACTGTTCTGCGAAATATAATCCACAGTTTGGTGACGCACATCAGGGAATATGCACAGACTATGGTCCTGCAGATAAGCCTTCCTCTGATTTAGCTTCAGAGATTTTAAGATTTTTTTTAATGTTTTTTATTTATTTCTGGGAGAGAGAGAGACAGTGTGAGCAGGGAAGGGTCAGAGAGAGACAGAGACACAGAATCTGAAGCAGGCTTCAGGCTCTGAGCTGTCAGCACAGAGCCCGACATGGGGCTCGAACCCACTAACCGTGAAATCATGACCTGAGCCGAAATTGGACACTTAACCGACTGCGCCACCCAGGTGCCCCTAGCTTCAGAGAGCAGTGGGTCTTAGGAAATTCATTTGATCTCTCTAACCCTTAATTTCTTCATCTATAAATTGGAGATAATATAGTGGCTGAAAAACCAAAGGAACTACTGCTTATAGTATCACTGTATAAATTGCAAAGTGATTTGAGTATTAGTTTCTATTTTCTAGGGCATCTCATTACCATTGTTCGGAACAATCATGGCTGTTGTTAAATAAATACTTGACTCTGACCACCCTGGAAACTTTTATAGAGTTACCTATATGGGAAACAGCGTTACTTGCAAATCACTTCATGGCTTCTATCATCTTCTTCCTTCCTTCCTCCATCCCTCCCTCCGTCCCTCCCTCCCTTCTTTCTGCTTCTGCTTCTCTTGCATGACAACGTCATCAAACATATCTCCTCCAATGTGTAGTTATATCACAATGATTACCTATGAATCAGAGTTTCTCAAAGTGAAATTACCACCCTCTAATAGTTTATTACAAAGATAACCTACAAATTGATTGACAGTATCTCCAACCACTTTTGCATAATATAGGGATACACAGATATATAATTGTATTTATGGATATACTATCTCCCAGCAAGTGAGCAGTAGCTAGAAAATGCCCAAGAAAGGCCATGAAGCGCGCCTTCCCGTCAGAGCTCAGCTTTAAGCCTCAGTTGCAAAGTTACTAAAATCCTGTGCAGATAAGTTGCAGCGTTTATAGAAAAACCAAAACTTGCTCTAAGACAAATCTCTTGTTTCTTTGCCTAGTGTTTTTAATTCCCAGCAGACATGGCTTTGATCTGGCATTTGGCAACAGGGCAGTTTCCTAAGTTGTATACACATTGTAGAAGAAAAGTGATATTATTGGAATGAATTTATTTGTTGTAATTTATAAATACATGGGCTTTCTCAATTCCATAACCCTCAAGATTTTATGTTTCCCCAATAGAGCAGATTCTCTGCATTTAATATATTTGCTTTGTACTGAGCATTTGTGCCTAACAAATGAACCTTGTGAAACTGATTCCAAGGTCATTCTCTTTTCTTTTTTCTCTTCATGCCCAAACTGCCAGGGTCAGTAGTAGCTGTGGTGGGCAGACAATGAGGTGACAGTAAGGTAAACTTTGTCTTGTGGCTTCCCTTGACCCATTCTATCCATCCTCTGGGGGCCTCGAAGCCAGTATTCCACAGAGCAACCTCATAGAACTCATTGAGACTGAAGGGAAGCTAGGATTTCAAACAACCATTTTGGAGGGAAGGAATGAGACTTGAAGTTTCCAAAATGATGGTGCTCTCCTTGTTGATTCTTTTCATTCCAGAACGATACTACTCTTCAGTAGGAAATTATCAAAACCTTATGACTGTCCAGGACCTGAGCTGGTTCCTTAAGAAGCACATTACAGAGACCTCTCTTGGCCAACAAAAATTAAAAGATCAATCATGTATTCATTTATGCATTCAACTAATGTATATCGGGATTTTTTCCCATTCATTCCAGTCTAGAATGACAAAAAAGAATAAGCTTCATCCTTGTCTCTTCCACAATGTAATGAAGAAGATATATATATATATATATATATATTTTTTTTTTAAGTTTATTTATTTAGTTTGAGAGAGAAGGAGAGAGAGCATGAGTTGAGGAAGGGCAGAAAGAGGGAAAGAATCCTAAGCAGGCTCCATGCTGTCAATACAGAGCCCCATGAGATCATGACCTGAGCCAAGATAAAAAATCTGATGCTTAACCAACTGAGCAACCCAGGTGCCCCTATTCTTTCACTTTATAATGATCTATTACATTTTATGCACTGCTGGATATTTTCATATGGTAATGACACAAGGGAATGATTGAAAAGTGAAGAGAGGGTGGGGAAGAACTGAGTGTGGATCTACCTTCTCTCAAAGTTTCATTTTGAAATACTGGGATTGTAGTTTCAAAGGACTATTTTGCAATCTCACTCCATGGTACTGCAGATAATAGAATCTTGCTGTCACTTGAGGCAAGAAAATGGGTGACAGAATACAATGAAGGAGATTAGAAATTGGGAAGAGTTAGAATTCATTTCCTTTTATAAAAGAGTTAACTTTATTTTTTTTTTTCATTTTTTTAAATGTGTCACTTATTTCTGAGAGAGAGTGAGAGAGAGAGAGTGTGTGAGCAGGGGAGGGTCAGAGAGGGAGGGAGACATAGAATCTGAAGCAGGCTCCAGGCTCTGAGCTGTCAGCACAGAGTCCGATGTGGGGCGTGAACCCATGAACCGTGAGATCATGACCTGAGCCAAAGTCAGACGCTTAACCAACTGAGCCACCCAGGCGCCCCTGAAAGAGTTTACTTGCTACATGCATCATGGTAGAGTAAAATCACCACTGAAAAAAGACAGCTAGCATGTGACCCCAGAGAACTTACTGAAGCTCTCTAGAATTCTGCTTCTGCAAAGATGTTAATGGTATTTGTCCTTGCTACTTCATGGGTATGTTGTGAGACCATGTATGGGAAGGGATTTACTTATGTTAACATATCTTACAAATGTATGAGATTGTTATAAGGACCTTATGTAGGTAAACTTGGAATCTTTAAAGACTTTTTTTTTAATTTTTTATGTTTGTTTATTTTTGAGACAGAGAGAGACAGTACAAGCAGGGGAGGGACAGAAGATAGAGGGAGACACAGAATCCAAAGCAGGCTTCAGGCTCTGAGCTGTCAGCACAGAGCCCAATGTAGGGCTCAAACCCATGAACTGCGAGATCATGACCTGAGCTGAGCTGAAGTCAGATGCTTAACCAACTGAGCCACCCAGGGGCCCCTAAAGACTTTTTCATGCTTTTAAACTAAATCATTTGTGCTACTCTTACAGGGCACTCTTGATTTCTTTTTCTGTCTCCTCTTCCAGAGACTAAGAATTATTGGCAACAAAAAGCAAGCTAGGACTTCCTTCCTTCCTTCCATAGATATAGATATATCAATGTATCTCTATATAAATTTCATATACCATAATATCCACCCTTTGTAAGTGTGCAATTCAATTGTTTTTAGTATGTTTATTTAAGAAGTCATGCAAACATCACTAATTCCAGAGAATTTTCATCATCTTGAAAAGATACCTTGTACCCATTAGCACTTACTCCCAATTTCCCCTTTTCACAGACCAAGGCAACCACAAAATACTTTCTGTCTCTATGGATTTATCAATTCTGGACATTTTGTATAAATGGAATAACTTTATGTGGCCTTTTTATTTGGATCCTTTCTCATTTAGCATAATATGTTCAAGGTTAAATCTATATTTTAGTTTATATCACTACTTCGTTCAACTTTCTGAATAAATAATAATTGCTGGACTATATGGTAACTCCATGTTTAACTTCATGAGGGATTGATGAAGTGTTTCTATAGAGAATGCATTGTTTTACATTCTCATCAGCAGTATATGAGAAGTCAAATTTCTCCACATCCTTGCCAACACATTATTATCTGTTACTTTATTATTAATTATTGTTATCATTATTATTATCAGCCCCATCCTAGTTGATATGAAATGGTATTTTATTGTGGTTTTATTTAGCATTTTGCTAATGGCTGATGATTTGCATTTTTTCATGTGGTTGTTGGGCACCTGTATATCTTTTACAGATAAATGACTATTCATGATATTTGTCCATGTTTTAATTGGATTATTCCTGTTTTTATTTTTGACTTGTGTGTGATCTTTACAACTTCTGTATACAAGTCTCTTATCAGATAAAATGATTTGCAGACATCTCAACCCATTATATAAGTTGTCTTTTTATTTTTTGGTGGTGTCCATTGAAGAACAAAATCTTTAATTTTGATGAAGTCCAGGGGCGCCTGGGTGGCTCAGTCAGTTAAGCATCTGACTTTGGCTCAGGTCATGATCTCATGATTCATGGGTTTGAGCTCTGTGTTGGGCTCTGTGCTGACAGGTAGCTCACAGCCTGGAGCCTGTTTCAGATTCTGTATCTCCCTCTCTCTCTGACCCTCCCCTGCTCATGCTGTCTCTCTCTCAGAAATAAATAAAACATTAAAAAACTTTTGATGAAGTCCAGTGTATTTTATTTTCTCTCTTATTTCTAGCTCTGGTGTCCTATCTAAAAATCCTAATCCAAGGTCACAAAGATTTACACTTGTGCTTTTATCTAAGAATTTTGTAGGTATGGATGTTATATTTGGGTCTGTAATCCATTTTGAGTTGATTTTTGTATGTAAAGTGAGGTGGGGGCCCAACTTCATTCTGTTACATGCAGATATGCTGCTGTCCTAGCACCATTTGTGAAAAGAATGTCTTTCTCCACTGAGTTGTCTTATTATCTTTCTTGAAAAACTAGTAATCATAAATGTATGAACTTATATCTGGACTCTTAGTTATATTCCACTGAACTATATATCTGTCCTTATGCAACCACCACAGTGTCTTGATTAAAATAGCTTTGTAGTAAGGTTAGAAATTGTGAAATGTGAGTCCTCCAAATGTGTCCTTCATTTTCAAGATAGTTTGGGCTATTCTTTGACACTTGCAGTTCCATGTAAATTTTTGAATTACTTTGTCAATTTCAGGACAAGTGCTAGCTGGGGTTTTTGATAATATTATATTGCATCTGTAGATAAATGTGAGCAGCATTGTAGGTTAACAATATTAAGTCTTTAAATTCATCAACACAACATGTTTCTACATTTATTTAGTTGTCCTTTAATTTCTTTCAGTTCTGTTTTATAGTTTTCAACATACAAGGCCTACAGTTATTTTGTTAAATTTACCTCTAAATATTTGATTCTTTTAGATGCTTTTGCAGATGGAGGTTTTTTTCCCCTTAAGTCTATTTTGGAGTATTCATTGCTACTCTTATAGAAATACAATCAATGTTTATATATTTACTACATTCTTGCTAAATACATTTATTAGCTCTAATAGTTATTTTGTTTATTTCTTAAGAATTTTATTCATACAGGATAATAGTACCTGTGAAAAGAAAACCTCTTCCTTTCAATCTGCATGCCTTTTATTTCTTTTTTCTTGTCTAATTGCCAGAACTAGAACATCCACTACAATGTTGTGAGAGCATTGTTCCTGATCTTAGGGAGGAAGCTTTCAGTATCTCACCACCAGCTGTGGGTTTTTCATAAATAAATATCTGTTATCAGGCTGAGGAAGTTTCCATCTAGTCCTGGTATTTTTATCATGAAAGCTTATTGGATTTTGTCAAATGCAGATCACCATCTGTTTTTTTTCCTTTTATTCATTAAACTGCTATATTACATTGATTGATTTGTTGTTGTTGTTGTTGAACCAACCTTACATTCCTGGGATAAATCTCACTTGATTATGGGGTATGATCCTTTTTATATATTGCTGGATTTGATTTGTAAGTATTTTGTTCAGATTTTACTTTTATATTCATAAGAGATAGTGGTCTTTAGTTTTCTTTTTGTACTCTTATTCTTTTATTATCAGGGTAATAATATTTTCATAAAATGAATTGGAAAGTATTCATTTATCTTTTTTTTTTTGGAAGGTGTTTGTAAATAATTGGGATTAGCTCTTCTTTAAACATTTGGTAAAATTCCCTAGTAAAACCATGTGTTCCCGGGCCTTTCTTTGTGGGAAATTCTACTACTACTACTACTACTACTACTACTACTACTACTACTGCTGCTGCTTCAGTATGTTTACTTGTTACAGGTCTATTCAGATTTTCTATTTACTTTCTGAATTAGTTTTGGAAGTTTTTATCTTTCCAGAAATATCTTCATTTCATCTCTTTTAGTCAATATGTTGGCATACATTTTTTGTAGTATTCTCTAATAATCTTTATTTCAATAAGATTTATTTCAGTTAAGATGATTCAATGAATTGTCTTTATTTCAATAGTGTTGTCTCTTCTTTCATTCTTGATTTTCAAAATTTGAGCCCTCTTTCTTTTTTATCTTGGTTAGTTTATTAAAGGGTTTATCCATTTGTTGATCTTTCCAAAGGATCAAGATTTGGTTTTGTTCTTTTTTGTTTGTTTCCTGTTTTCTACTTCATTTCTTTCTTTTAAGTAATCTCTTTTCATATATTTGTGAATTTCTGAAACTGTCTTTTGTTACTGGTTTATAATTTTATTTTTATCAGAGAACATTCTTGGTATGACTTCAATCAATTTAAATTTATTGAAACTCGTTTTATGGCCTTAAATGTGCTCTTTCCTGGAGGATGTTTCATGTGCACTTAAGAAGAATACATATTGTGGTGTTTAGGGGTGGAGTGTCGCATAGATGCCCGTTAAGTCTAATTTGTTTATGGTGTTCGTGACTTTCCTTTTCTTATCTTATTATTGGTCATTCTATTCTTTATTTAAAGTGTGGTATTTAAGTCTCCAGCTTTTATGATTCAGTCATCTATTTTTCCATTCAATTCTGCCAGGTTTTTTTTTTTTATATTTGGGGGGAAGCTCTGTGATTAGATGTGTATGTTTACAATTGTATGTCTTTCTAGTAGATTCAACATGTTACCATTATAATATGTTCATCTGTGTCTCTAGTCACATTTTTCGTCTTAATGTTTACTTCATCTGATATTAGTGAAGCCCTCCAGCTCTCCTTTGGTTACCGATTGCATGGAATATCTTTTTCAGTCCATTTGCTTTCAATCTATTTTTGTCTCTGAATTTAAAGATTCCTCCTATAAATAGCATAGTTGCAATTTGTTTTTTTCAATCCATTCAGCAAATCTCCGTCTTCTAATAGCAGTGTTAACTCCAATTACATTTAACATAATTAACTTATAAGGTAGATTTTATACCTGTCAGACCTCATGGGTTTTTAATTGTTGCTATTTGTTGTGTTTTTTTCTGTTGTTTGCTTGTTTAATGACGTTTTGGAACTGATTCTAGATGCCTGGGAATATATTGAAGGTTTTCAAAGCCTCCTGTGAATCTCATTTCCCCACTTTTAGAAAAAAGATTTTATTTTATTTATTTTATTTTTAACAAGCTTTAATCCACTTTATTTTTCTTGTATAAAACTACGTGGTGGCCACAGCTAGAGCCTGGATTCTCTACACAGAGACTCATGTGGGTCTTTACAAGATGGTCAGTGAATTCTTGATAGGAAGATTTGGTGAATACAGCCTCTTGCCAAAGGTCAGGGGTGAGATGGCTGTAGGTCTTGTAAGTAGCTAAAGATTTTATTTTTAAGTAATCTCTACAGCCTAGGTGGTGTTCAAACCCACAACCCCAGGATCAGTAGTCACATGCTTTTCTGACTAAGCCATCCAGATGCCCCATCATTTCCTCGCTTTTTGGTTAGCTCCTTGTTTGCCACAATTGTTATCTACCAACTTAGCCAAATTGATGTTCAACATTTGTCGCTTATTATTTTCTAGAAGCTTCCACAGGGAAATAGCTGTTTACACTGGGAAGGCTGTAAGTCAGATTAAATAAACACAATCTTGAGAGTAGAATCTTCCAGGGAACCCCAAGACAGGTCATATAATGACAGTTCTCTAAGAAAGAGTCTTTGAAGAAGTCCCAAAACCATTCTGTCTCCTCTATTGGTTACCAGGTTACTGGTTTCACCATCAATGCAGGCTGTTTTTCATGCTTGTTATGGGACTGGGGAAGGAGTGATAGAGAATAGTGTAAATTTAAACATCATAAAGTTTTGAATAAAATGCTCCATGGCTACAAGTGTTTGGTTAATTTTTAGAGTTCTTAAAATGTTTATTTTGACCTTTTTTCCCCCAATTTTCTAATTTCCTTTACGGAGTAGAGAAGTTTAGGAATTGCTCCTTCCATCATTTTCTCTGACATTACTCCAGTCTAAGATATTTTGATTGAGCACTTCCCAACCGTTAAAAAGTGCACATCTAAAGTGCCCAGGAAAAATGACTCTGAAAGTTAATTGAATTTTCAGGAGTCTTCAGTCGTTCCTAAGGGCACTCACTCCCAATGTTGTTTTTTGTTTGACAAGCAAGAAGAAAGATGTTGTTCTTCACATGTGATTCATATAAAAATGTAGGACAGGCCATACTCCCCCCTCTACTCAGAGTCCTCCAGTTCTCCCCCTCACTCAGAATAAGTGTCTTAGACCTAAAAGCTAAGGACCCGCTTAGGTCATGATCTCGCGGTTCATGGGTTCGAGCCCCGCGTCAGGCTCTGTGCTGACTGCCAGCTCAGAGCCTGGAGCCTGTTTCAGAGTCTGTGACTCCCTCTCTCTCTGACCCTCCTGCTCATGCTGTCTCTCTCTCTCCTAGAAATAAATAAAACATTAAAAATTAAAAAAAAAAAAAAAGATCACAAATGATCTGTACTGTTTTTTTTTAAAAATTTTTAAATGTTTATTGTTGAGATAGAGACAGAGCGTGAGCGGGGAGGGGCAGAGAGAGAGGGAGACATAGAATCTGAAGAAGGATCCAGGCTGTGAGCTGTCAGCACAGAGACCGATGCGAGACTCAAACTCACAGACTGTGGGACCATGACCTGAGCCGAAATCAGATGCTTAACTGACTGAGCCACCCAGGCGCCCCAAGATCTCTACTGTTATATCTCGGACTTCATATTCTACCACTTTTCCTCCTCCTGTAGCTGCTTCTGGCTTCTTTGTTAGTCTCAGAACATTATAGGCATTCTCCCACTTCAGGGCCTTTACATCAACTATTCCCTTTACCTTGTATGCTTTTCCCTGAGATATCTGTGTAGCTCACTCCCTCACCTTGTTCAAGTTTTTTCCTGATTGGCATCTCAATGAAGCCTGTTTCTACCACTCAATTTAAAATCAATCTGTCCCAGCACTATCCATCCCCTTTACCATGTTTTTTGTCCATAGTACTTGTTGCTAACATACTAAATTTTTAATTAACCAAGTATGTTGTTTATTGATGATGTCCTTCCCTGTGCACCTCCTCATGCACATTTAAATGATATTGGTCATGGTAATTAATTTTTTATTATTTGTTCACTTACATATTGTCAGCACCCAGAACACTGCCTGGCATAGAGTAAATAATTAATATATATTTATTGAATTAATTAATTTCTTAATTCTGTCCAAATTTTTCTTATTATCTCTGTTTTATGGAATAGAAACCAGTGCTTAGTATATAATCTGGCACTTCATGGGTGTTTGATAATTTTTCATTGAGTGACAAAACAAATATGATCCCCATCCAGCCTTTATTGGTAGGTAAATGAAATATTCTGCCTAAATGAACTTTCCAAGATAACTGATTTCCAGAAAGTCTAGGTTTTAGAATTTTTATGTATCTTTTAAGGGAATAAGTAAAATGGTTTGCATGGCTTCCAAAACATAGCAGAGTGACTATAATTTTAACATTTTTTTGTTGCTATTAGGAAAACTGTGGGAAAAAGAATAGGAGTAAGAGGTAAAATACCTGGGTGTGGCAATGATTTCATCTCTTAACTGCATGAGCTTGGACAATTCTGTTAACCATTCTAAACCTCAGATTCATCTTTTGTAAAATGATAATAACTGTCCTGAAGAGCTCATGTATTGTTGTGTGAGATTCAGAGAAGACAGTGCATGGAAACACAACGTGTAAATTGTGAAGCTACCTACAAACGCAAAGTGGAAGCGTTTATAATTGGGGAAAATGTGAGTATATATGAACTGATTCCTACTGGTGGATGTTTATTAGAGAACAAAGAAGGGGTACACTTGATGTGAGAATGGCTAAGCCTGAATAACATCAGCATTGCCTGTCATTTGTTGAAGATAATTTTATATTCCTTATGTGGAAGAGTAAGTCTCTTCAAAGCTGGAATTTTGCGGATCTTCTTGTCCTGGATTACTAAGGATGACTCTTGTGTTTTGAGGAAACTTTCTTGTTCCCTTAATGCTAAAAAATGTACTCCAAAATGCATAGACACTCAAATGCCTAGGGACCTTTGGGAGAGTGAAAAAATAACAGATGAAGTTAGACCTGTTTGTCAGCTGATGTTCCTCCAGTTGGCCTTGGTGTTTTATTGGTTTTCGTTTGTTTTTCATTAAAGAAAGCCTAGCAACATGTACTTTTTGAGTTCTCTTGATTTTCCTAATCACAAATGGAAAAGAATAATTTATTAAACATACTTCGGGGGTTTACATTATAGAAGAATCTTTAAATTGAGAGACTTCTCATTTTTGTCAGTGACAATTATTTTTGTTCATAAGTCAGTTTATTTAAACATTTTTGGTAAGAATTCTTTTGGGGAACTCAAATGTATAACAGGAGAATACATTATATTTATGGCAAATGGATGGATGGTATGGGTGGACCTTTTTTCAATGGATCCAGTTTCCCTGCCTCATTCTCCAATGGTTGGAAGGTAAATCCTTCCAGAGTGCTTTAACTAAGCAGTCACCATGCTAACAGTTCATTCTACCACCCCACTAGCCTCCAGATGTCATCTTCCCAGCCATGCCTGATGGTCATTTAACTGGTCTTTCAGATAGTAATCACCAAATGCAGGCTTAAACAGAGGCTGGGGGAAGGAACAGTCAAACCTGTTTGGCCATCTTAAGGTAGTGGTAAAAAGAAAAGCCTTTGTTTTTGGTACAAAGGGAGAGAAAAATGGATGGAACATCTGTTGGGTAACACATGTGAAGACAGCAAAATTCCTCTGAAATGCAATTGAATCTACACAAGCTATGATTCCAATTATATTACCAAACCTCAGAGGTGTGCTTGGGTGAAAGTTTAGGGAGAAAAGAACAAAGTGTCAGACCCAACTAGAAGAAAGTAAAGCTACCACTAGGGCAGAAACAGTAGTGTGTCAGTAAACTTGATTTCTGCCTAGAATGGGGCAAGGGTCAGTGAGAAGTCCTGATGTTATAGTGTTTGCTGATTTCCATGATGTAGATACTCCTATCAGGACTGATATACAGCTACTAATATTATAGGACTGAATGTGAAATTGGGAAGCGATGCTCAGAATTGTTTTTTATGAGTTAATACAAGCCAACTCTAACACAACACTGGACAGAGCTCAAGGGAAGACAGCTTGAGAACATAAAACTTGGGTCTGACCAAATGTCAAATGACCTTGGCAAAAGTGAGCTGGCTATTCCTTGTGGTGTTTTCCTTGGTGAGTTTGGAGCCTACACTTCTCCCAGATGGTCTTTCCAAATCCCATCTGAAGAACATCATCTCTTTTGTGCTCCCCAAAGTACTTATCTGAGCGGCCTGAACCTCACTAGTCTCCAGAGGAGCCAAAACATCAAGGACCTTTGTAAACTGTCAAATGTTATTCCAGTGTCAAGCATTTCTCCTGTTATTAATCTGGTGTCAGCTATAAAAGTCCGTAAGCCATTAAGTAACTTGCAAGGTCCAATATCAACAGTTTCCTCCCCTAGTTGCACATTAGAAGCAATGGAGGGGGATATCCTAAACAATCACAGCGGCCTCCCTTACCACCCCACCATCAGTTGAATCAGTACTACTGGGAGTGAAACCAAACATTAATACTTTGTAAAATCTCTGCAGGTGTTTCTGACTTGTAGCCACAGTTGAGAATTACTGCCCTATACAACCTGCTTTTGCCACCCAATCAACTTTCCCTACCATATCCTCCCCTCCTTTATCATATGTCAGCCCCACTAGCCAACTTGCTATTCCAAGAATGCATCAGATTCACTTGTGAAAATAAGACTTTGAATTTGCTATCCCTTCTGCTGGGAATGTTCCCCCTCTGGCTCTTTTCATGTCTGGATCCTTCAGTCATTTAGGTGTCAGCTCAAATGCCATATCTTCATAGATTCTTTCCCTACTCTACCTCAATTAATTTCCCCATTCTATCATAGTACCTTGTTTTATTTCCTTCATTGTATATATCACCATCTGAAAATATTTATTACTTATCACTTATATATTACATGCCTGTTTTTACCAAAGGATCACCCAACTTGCAGGCAAGGCCTTTTACTGTATTGTGCACTGTTGTTTCCCTGGCTACCTAGAATTGTGCCTGGAACATAGTAGGTGTATACTAAAAGATTATTCATTATTCATCAGAGGACAGTTATTAAACACTTTCTATGGAAGAACTCAGTGGATAGATTCAAATACTGCCATATGTTAAAATGTAAACTACATAGCATGGCATCCAGGGGTATTCATGATCTAGCCATCATCTAACTTGTCAGTTCTACTTTCTTCTACTTCCTGTCCTCTTGAAGCAGGAGGCACATGTGAATGGCAGTGGCTAGGGAAAATGAATTGGAACTGAACACTGAAGTGTTTGTTTTAGCAGAGGTGTGTGTGTGTGTGTGTGTGTGTGTGTGTGTGTGTGTTAGGAGCAAGAAGATGGAATATTTGTGGTGACCAGGGTATGGGCCAATGAAGAGATCAGCATGGTCAGAAGATGGTCACTGATGGAGAGAAATAGAAGACAAGATACGATAAGCCCAGTAATATTACCTATAACTCTTCAAATGTATCTAACATTTTCCCTTTTGCAAATCACTTGTACATGCATTCTGTACCATTTGTTTTGTATAACTTTATGAAGTAGACAATGTCATTATGTTTATACTCATTTTTTAGATGAGAAATCAAAGTCCAGAGATGCTGAGGGCAATTGGAGCTGGAATTTGACACCTCCCTACTGACTGCCAGTCCAGCCAGTGGTCTTTACACGTGGGCCAGATTGTGGAAGTTACTGAAAGCAAAGGAGGAATGTGGGCTTGATTCCTGTCCCCTCTCACTAGAGTTAACCATTAGGTTGAAAGAAGAATTATCATAGCTTTATAAACACTCCTAAGAAGCACCCCTGTAATGCATTAGCTGAGGGTCCATCCATGGTACTGGGTTAACTGACACCTGTGTGTCTGAGTGGGTAGGACAGGTGGGAAATGGTCACATTCTTGGAATTACAAGGATTCTGATATTATTTAAGTCCTTTTCCCAGAAAACTTTCCTTTTGGCAGGGAACAGACTATGTGCCTGGTGTCATCTAGCCTGTTCCGCAGGTCCAAAAGCAGTATCTTGGGGGAAAATTTTACTAGGAATCAACAGTGCTTGGAATTCTTTTCAAAGAATCACTCCAGTGGTTAAGCCCTGAGGTTCTAGGCTGTCTTCACTCCAGAAAAGGTTATATCTATAGAATGCATGACCCTAAACAGGCCTTAGGTTTGTTCCAGTCTATGTAGGTCACTCAAAGGAGAGGCACTTAGCTCCTTTTTTCTGTAGTGTTTTTATTTTTTAGGGGAAGCCCTTAGAGTAAAGGGAGTTGAGATTGGAAAAGCAAGATAGAAATGCAGACTGGCTTCAGTCCTCCTTGATCACACTCAGGAGAACTCTGAGATTCCCATCAGAAATTCCAATATGAATAGAATTTTTTTTAATTTAGTTAGTTAACATACAGTGCAGTATTGGTTTCAGAAGTAGAATTCAGTGATTCATCACTTACGTACAGCCCCAAGTGCTCATCACAAGTGCCCAACTTTATACTCATCACCCATCTAATCTATCTCCCACCAACCTCCTTCCATCAACCCTCAGTTTGTTTTCTATCATTAAGGGTGCCTTGTGGTTTGTTTTCCTCTCTTATCTTCCCCTCCTTCCCATATGTTCATCTGCTTTGTTTCCTAATCTACATATATGAGTGAAATCATATAGTATTT
This sequence comes from Proteles cristata cristata, assembly GCA_017311185.1. NCBI lineage: Eukaryota > Metazoa > Chordata > Mammalia > Carnivora > Hyaenidae > Proteles > Proteles cristata. The sequence continues at coordinate 17,325 of JAESUZ010002980.1, forward strand.
GTCTTTCTCTGATTTACCTATGTCGCTTATTACATTCTGGCTCCATCCATGTCATTGCAAATAGCAAGATTTCATTCTTTTGATGGATGAGTAATATTTCATTGTATATATGTACATACAACACCTCTTTATCCACTCATCCATCAATGGATATTTGGGCTCTCTCCATAGTTTCACTATTATTAAAATTGCTGCTATAAACATTGGGGTGAATTTACCCCTTCAAATCTATATTTTTGTATCCTTTAGATAAATACCTAATAGTGCAATTGCTTGATTCTAAGGTAGTTCTATTTTTAGTTCTTTGAGGAACCTCCTCCGTATAGTTCTCCAGAGTGGCTGCATCAGTTTGCAATCCCACCAACAGTGCAAGAGGGCTCCCTTTTCTCCACATCCTCGTCAACATCTGTTGTTTTGTGCATTGTTAGGTTTCAGCATCTGTTGTTTCTTGCATTGTTAAGTTTACTCATTCTGACGGGTGTGAGATGGCATCTCATCATGGTTTTGATTTGTATTTCCCTGGTGATGAATAATGTTAAGCATCTTTTCATATGTCTTTTAGTCTGGATATCTTCTTTGGAAAAGTGTCTATTCATGTCTTCCCATTTCTTAACTGGGTTATTCCTTTTTTGGGTGTTGAGTTTGATAAGTTCTGTGTAGATTTTGGATACTAACCCTTTATCAAGTATCTCGTTTGCAGATATCTTCTTCTATTCCTTAGACTGCCTTTTAGTTTTCTTGATGGTCTCTGTGGAGAAGCTTTCTATCTTCAGGAGGTCCCAATAGTTCATATTTGCTTTTGTTTCCCTTTCCTTCAGTGACATGTCTAATAAGAAGTTGCTGTGGCTGAGGTCAAAGAGGTTGTTACCTGTGTTCTTCTCTAGGATTTTGATGGTTTCCTGTCTCATATTTAGATTTTTCATCCATTTGGAATTTATTTTTGTGTATGGTATATGAAAGTAGTCCAGTTTTCCCATCATTTGTTGAAGAGATTTTTTTTCCACTGGGTATTCTTCCCTGATTTATCAAAGATGAGTTGACCATATAGTTGTGGGTCCATTTCTGGGTTTTCTATTCTGTTCTATTGATCTATGTGTCTGTTTTTGTGCCAGTACCATAACATCTTGATGATTACAGCTTTATAATATAGCTTGAAATCTGGAGTTGTGATGCCTCAAGATTTCTTTTTCTTTTACAGAATTGCTGTGACTACTCGGGGTCTTTTGTGGTTCCATATAAATTTTAGGATTGTTGGAAGACTTCTGAATCTACCTTCTGTAGGTTGCTACTATTTTCTTAGTACCTACCACATTCCCTCCTAAGTTAGGAGAACCAAAGTCAAGAAAGAAGTGAGATAACACGCCAGGTTACATAATGATTCAGTGAAACAGAAGGGCTAATCCTCCAGTCTTCTTTCCTCCTCTGTGCTCTTTTACTGTTCTGCACTGCCTCTGGCCTTGAAGCATAGTGTTAGGGCCCATTTGAGAAGAGATATCACATTGACAAGGGCAAGCATCAGTATTGAAGGTCAAACAGACTTGGTTTCTCATCGTGCTTCTGCCACTTACTAGCTGGTGACTGCAGGTGAGTCATTCAGTGTCTTTGAGACTTATTTTCCTCAATTCTAAAATAGGAATAGTAGGGACCCTGGGTGGCTCAGTTAGTTGAGCGTCCGACTTTGGCTCAGGTCATGATCTCATGGTTTGTGAGTTCAAGCCCTACATCGGGCTCTGTGCTGACAGCTAGCTCAGAGCCTGGAGCCTGCTTCAAATTCTATGTCTCCCTCTCTCTCTGCTCCTCCCCCAATTGTTCAGTCTCTCTCTCTCTCTCTCTCTCTCTCTCTCTCTCTCAAAAATGATTAATGTTAAAAAAAATAGGAAAAGTAACTACCTGGAAGAGTTCTGGCAAGAATTAAAAGAAGTGGCATCTTTGAATGCACCTTGAATAGTACCCAACCAAAGCACAGCAGGATCCCCCTCCACCGCTGCCTTTTCCCTTTGCTCTCCCCCAGGAAGTCAAGTGTTACTTCTCTTTCACACTTTGAAGAGGCAGTATGAGTAGATGTAGAACATTAAGGGAACATAAGTCAGGATAGAGGCAAATAAGATATTTGTTTGGTTATAGTGATTAAATAGAAAGCATATGCACTCTGTATTGAAACTGAACTCTATTTTTTAGTATCAGTAATCACTCTGTATTTCAGATTTCCTCATATATAAATTGAGGATAGTGGTCTATACCCTCCCTGCTTTGACGAAAGGCTCAGCAAGATAATGAATATAAAAATTATTTTGAAATAAAAATCAAATGTTCAGAGAATATAGTAGGCAAGACTTCAGTTTTAATCCCATCACTGTAATTGACTGATTGTTTAATCTTAGTCTTACCCATTCTGCTTTCTGGATCTCACTTTCACCTTCTGTAAAATGAGAGTGTTGGTCTAAATAATCTCTGAGGTACTTGCCTCTTCTGACATTCAAAGAGTTTATTATTTAAATAATAATAATAGATAAGATATGTATATGTTTATGCTTTTATGTTATTTTCACATTTATTGTTTCATATGAAAGTAGCACTAAACTGCTGGACTAAGAATAAGAAGGCCTGGATCCTTGTCCCTATTTTAACATTGACTCATGCTGTAACCTTAAGTTATTTCCCCCCATTCTCCAAGTCTCAGTTTCTTTTTTTTTTTTTTTAATATTTTTATTTATTTCTAGGAGAGCGAGAGAGACAGCGTGAGCAGGGGAGGGTCAGAGAGAGAGGGAGATACAGATTCTGAAATAGGCTCCAGACTCTGAGCTGGCAGTCAGCACAGAGCCCGATGCGGGGCTCGAACCCACGAACCGCGAGATCATGACCTAAGCGAAAGTTGGACGCTTAACCGACTAAGCCACTCAGGCGCCCCCAAGTCTCAGTTTCTTAATCTGTAAAGTAGGAGCTATGGGGGTTCGACTAAATCAGTAGGTCTCAACTTTTCCACAAAGCCCTGGGGACTCCTAGAGTTTCTCTAAAATGTACTACAATGCTAAGACTGCAGAGAAGGGGAGAAAAGAAGATGTATAGCAGGATGAGCTCCACAAGTTTCCTATGCCTACTTTAGGGAGATTAGGTTTAATTTTATCTTTTTTCTATATATAGGTCCTCTATGTAATATTTCACTTGCTTAAAAAGTTTCATTGCAATAGAAAAGAAAAACTTGAATAGATGTGCTGCTCTAAAGCCTCAGGTATGAAACGTGGGATTCAATAAAATATGTTGTTGGGTAACTTCACTTTTGTTGTTGTTTTAACAAAACAGAATATTGTGAACATCATTCCAAGTGGTGAGAAAAAGGATTGCACAGCATTCTCCTGCATAAATATGGAATAGTTTAATCACCTCCTTTTATTTATTTTTCACATTAAAAATGTTTATTTTTCTTTCTTTCATAGTTTATTGTCAACTTGGTTTCCATATAACACCCAGTGCTCATCCCCACATGTGCCCCTCTTCCCCCACCCATCAGTCCTCAGTTTGTTCTCAGCATTCAAGAGTCTCTCATGGTTTGCCTCCCTCTCTCTCCCCACTATTTTTCCCCTTCTTCTCCCCTATGGTCCTCCATTAAGTTCCTCCTAATCCTCTTATATGTGCAAACATATGGTATCTGTCCTTCTCTGCCTGGCTTATTTCACTCAGCATAACACCCTCAAGTTCCATCCATGTTGCTACAAATGGCCAGATTTCATTCTTTTCCATTATCATGTAGTATTCCATCGTATAGATAAGCCACATCTTCTTGATCCATTTGTTAGTTAATGGCCACTTAGGCTCTTTCCATGATTTGGCTATTGTTGAGAGTGCCGCTATGAACATTGGGGTACATGTGCCCCAATGCATTAGCACTCCTGTATCACTTGGGTAAATTCCTAGCAGTACTATTGCTGGGTCATAGGGGAGTAATCACCTCCTTTAAATTTTTTCCCTATATTCTCTGTTTACATAATGCTATATTGGACTTCTTTTCTGTACTTATATAATTGTTTTCTTATTAAACATTCCAAGAAGTGAAATTACTGGTTAAAGGTTATGTGTATTTAAATTTTTTGGGTATTTTGCAAAATTGCTCTCTATAAGTTTGTCTTCCTAGCAGCAAAACCTCTTTGCCAATACTAGTATTTAATCATTATCAGTCTGACTTATGAAAATGATATCTTCTTTAATTTGTATTTCTATAATTTCTTGTGAAATTGAATTGAACAATTTTCATATCCTTATTGATCAGTTATATTTCCTCTTTTAATTCACTTTTCATGTCTGTTGTCCATTTTCCTACTGCACTTTTTATCTTTATATATCAAGAAAATTGACCACTGTTTTTACATAGTGGATGCCAATATGTTTTCCTTAGTTTGTGGTTGATTTTAAGTTTGATTGAAAAAAAGTTTAAATGTTTTCTAGTCAAGTCAATCAAAATGTTCACTTATGTTACTTTATTGTCATTCTTTAAAAATCCTTTTCTACCTTCAAAAATAAAAAAAACAAATTACCTATACTTTCTAACAATGCTTTAATAATTTTCTTTTGTTCTTGTTTTTTCATTGACATCTTTAATGCACATGGAGTTTATTTTGGTTTCAACTGGTAATTTAACTTTATTCTCTTATTCAAATTCGTAGCCAGTTCTGACACCATTTAGTGAATAGATCATCCTTTCTTCACAGATTTAGAATAACATACTACATATATGGAGTTGTTTTTGGGTTTTCTGGTCTCTTCACTGATCTATACTGGAGTCAGTATCAAACTGTTGTAATTATTATGGCATTATAAAACTGTAAATGTCTGAGAGGATAAATATTACTACTTTTTTTTCTAAAGTATCTTGGCAATATCATATATTTTACTCCTTAAGGTAAGCTTTGATATTATTTAGTCAAGAGTTTGTTTGGGTTGTTTTAAATTTGTAGATTTTACTGGGGGAAGGGGACTGACTGAAGCCTTTAAAATATTGCATCATCTCATACAGGAATACTGTACATCTTTCCATTTAATTCAGGTTTTCTTTTATATACCTCAATATTTTTTTTTAGTTTTGTTCATAAAGGTCCTCTATTCATACTCTAGTTATAAAGGATAAGTAGTCCTGGGACACCTGGGTGGCTCAGTCAGTTAAGCATCTGACTTAGGCTCAGGTCATAATCTCATGGTTGATGGGTTCAAGCCCCATGTCGGGCTCTGTGCTGACAGCTCAGAACCTGGAGCCTGCTTCGGATTCTGTGTCTCCCTCTCTCTCTGCCCCTCCCCCACTCATACTCTGTCTCAAAAATAAATAAAACATTAAAAAAATAAATAAAGGATAAGTAGTCCTGTGTTCTTAAGTCTTTTTTGTAGCTTCATAATGAACATGACAACTCAGTCCTCTCATTTGCATGATGTGATACCTCAGGTGGTGGATAACTCCCCTGCCTTAACTGATCTGATTTAAGTAGGATTTTTCAGAATGAAAAAATTGAAAGAAGCCTAATCAAAATTGACCTCAACTCCCATTGCATGGCAGCACCAATGGGGATGACAAAAAGCAATAGAAATGGGAAGTCTAGGGAGAAAATATCTGAAGGTGATCTCATGACTTCTGTTCTTGCTGGAGTTTTGGATCATACTTAAGCCTTGTGATGGAATAATAGGACCATGAAGAACATCATCAGGCAGTCAGAGATTTCAGAGCCAGCTGAAAGCAGAGGACCTCATGCTATCCCATTATGTACTCATGGTACTCAAGCGTTTGCAGCTGTTCTAATAGATTTATCAAGCATTTAAATATGCAACTGGTTTGCAGTTCCAGAGTATGGACTTAACCTCCTTCAACATGAGAGGGAATTTTTGTATTTCGCCAAAAATTTCACAATGACATTGTTTGTGAGACTGAGTATTAGTTAGTTGTTGATATAGCCTTGGTGTTTAAAGAGGTAAGTGTAATATTTGTAGAATCTGAGAATGAGGAAATAGGAGTTTGTGTGTTAATTATTCAGTCATCTAGGCTACTGCATGGGAATAGAGGACTTTCTAGGACCACCTTGGAGCATACCCAGATCTCACTTACACTTCTGTCAACTGAATACTGAGAAGGCATTGATAGCGCCATATACTTACTAAACAATGAACAAGGATACCTAAAACCCACAGAGTTCTGTCTTGAGGCTTCACCCACTCACACTGCATCTCCATTGAATGCAATTGCCAGATTTTTCTCTGGCTCTACCACCAACTTCCTGTGGCTTGTGGCATGAGATTTCAATACTTTGTGTCCATTTTCATAACTGAAGAGTCAGGCATCACATTGGGACGTTTTGTTATAAGGCTTTCAATATCCTTTACAGTCCAAAAATGAGGTTGTTCCAATTAGACTCAATGGGTCAGAGCTATAAAGAGATAAATGCTGAGTGTCCTGGAAGGAAGAGCCTTATAACAGAGTCAAGAAATGGAATGTGCTTCAATTCAAGAAAGGTTGGGGCAGCCCTTTACAGGGATGTTACAGAGGGAATTCAACCCTTGTACAGAGGAGTGGGTGTGTTGTGACCAAATACTATTTAAAATTGTGTCCAATATATGGGGCGCCTGGGTGGCTTAGTCGGTTAAGTGTCCGACTTTCACTTAGTCATGATCTCGCGGTTCGTGGGTTCGAGCCCCGCGTCGAGCTCTGTGCTGACTGCCAGCTCCAAGGCCTGGAGCTATTTGATCTGTGACTCCCTCTCTCTCTGACCCTCCCCTGCTCACGCTCTCTCTCTCTCTCTCCTAGAAATAAAAAATTTAAAAAAATAAAATAAAAAATAAAATTGTGTCCAATATGTAAGATTCATAGCCTTATGGACTGTGATTTGGAACAAACTAACAGTGTATAAGGCAGATCAGTTTTATCTTAGCATCATTTTAGTCAGCTATGCAGTGATGTAGACGATAATCCCTATCATACTACTTTGTACAGTATTGTTACTAACGTTTGTAAGCTAATCAAATGGGAGACATTTTTAATCTTATGTTACTATATTTTATACTATGTTTTAATTTATTGTCATAAACTTTGTTATTATATGTTTTATATATAAACATGTATAATGTACATGTTATTTTATACTGTATTTTAATTCACTGTTATTACTAAGAACGCTGATAAGTTTAGCTATATTGGAGAAGTAGGATAAATAAGAAAGAAGTAATAGCAATCCAGTGATTATACAATGTCTCTGCCGTCATTCGGGGAAGTTGGTAATTCAGGCAGGAGAAGTAGATTGGAAACAACCTTGGGAGGTTGTTACATCTCATTTTTGCTCCTAATCCAAGCTGTACAGATGAGTCACAATTCCATTTTTAGGAGATTCCTTCCATATCTATCTTTGGGAACCTGTACCCTTTCTGTTACTATTAAGTGTCATTTAAAAATTTAGAGTCACTATTCTGTTTCAAAGAAACACACGTGTCATATGCATGCATTTATATGATTTAATATGCTATATACTTTATGTAATCACACATACACATATAAACAAAGACAATTCAGAAACCCTACTGTGGGTGTACACACACACACACACACACACACACACATTCACACATACATGAGTATACACATATGTGTAAGCATGTTTATACATATGTTGCATATAGCTTGCTATAGCTGTGCCTAACACTATATTAAGTGCCTTGATTTTTTAAAAAATATTTTAATGTTTTATTTCTGAGAGAGAGAGAGAGAGACAGTGTGAGCAGGGGAGGATCAGGGAGAGAGGGAGACACAGAATCTGAAACAGGCTCCAGGCTCTGAGCTGTCAGCACAGAGCCCAACGTGGGGCTCAAACCCATGAACCGTGAAATCATGACCTGAACCGAAGTCAGGCGCTTAACCGACTGAGCCACCCAGGTGCCCTATTAAGTGCCTTTATTTTTTGAAGGGCTGTAGAAAACAGGGAAAAGAACTAAAGACTGCAGATATAAGAGGTAATGTTAGAGCAAGTTACTATCCTAAAAGAAGGGAGTTGAGGGTGAAGACACCATTATTCTGGTTTATTTCTTGCTTATTGGTAATACCTGTGACCTTTATATGAAAGACTCTACAAATATATTATGGATAAAATCCAGATATCCTTTAAGACTCCTTGAGCTGGATATGGAATTCTTGAATTACTGTATTGTACAGCCGAAACTAATATAGCAATGTATGTGAACTATACTTGAATTAAATAAAATAAAATAAAGACCCCTTGAGCTGGAAGCAATATTAGTGATTTTCCAGTTCAACCTATTACATATTATCAATGGAGCCGAGAGGCTAAAGGACTTCTTGAAGGTCATATAGTGAGTTAGTAATAAGACTGAACTAGGATTCAAATCTTGTGACTTCCAGCATAGTGCTCTCTGTTATCTGGGAGTTAAACATTTTTGTTTAGCAGAGATTTTCCTCTATAACCTCAACAGCTAGTACCATGTCTGACCCATAATAAATGCTCAATAAATGTCAAATTAATACACAGTGGCATTGGTTGTACTGGGCTTTGCACTTATTCCTGGGTAAATTATAGAGGATATCTGTGTTTTAGGCCAAAAGACATTCTAGGGCAAAGTATGAAGTATAGCTACGGAGATGATCTGAGTTCCAAATTGGAAAGAAAGAAAACATACTTTTTCCATTGTAATCTTCCTCATTCACAGGATGGTTTACTTTTAGCAGTGGAATCTAGTACTCCTCTGGGAGCCCTAATCCATTAGCTCTGTAACCATTCCTTTGCGAACCTGAGTTCAGGAGCTAGTATCTTCCTGTAGAAGAAGAGATTCCTCAAAGAAGTATTCATAATTTGACCCTATTTTACTGATTAATGTCACAAACTAGTCCTAAGGATTGCAGTGGCACCAAAAACTGTGGGGATGTCCCCATTCTAGAACACCCATGGCACTGCAAGTAAACCCACTGGGATTGTATATAGGGCCTCCCTTCTAGGAGTTGATACTCAAATACTGAATGGCACTCACAGCAACATACTTTCTGTGCACAAGTAACAATCTGCAGTTTGCAGCAGAAAAAGGCTGTTAGGAAATTATGTATTCTGTTAATACAAATAAAATCCTGTGATAATGTAGAAAGAGTGCTGGTTTAGAGGCCTTAGTTTTCTCAACTGTTAAGTAAAAGTAATGATAGTACCTGTGTCAAAGAACTGCTGAGGTTATTCATTTAAATGGCATAGGTGAACTTGCCAGCACAGGCTTGGTTCATAGCAGGTACCTATTAAGTAGCAATATTCTTCCTTCATAGGTCTCCAATTGAGTGTTCTTCAGGCAAGTCACTTTCCCAGAACTCATCCTTGGAATTAAAGGATTATACTGGGGTAGTTTTTAACAGTTCCTTCAAGCCCAGCATTCAGAGCCTTTAACAAGGGGAAGGGAATGAGAGTAAAGGGGTGGGGATGAAGGTGTTGGGGAGGAGGGAGGGAAGGAAGGAAAGAAAGAAGGGAGGGAGGGAGCAAGGAAGGAAGAGGCAGGTTTTGCTGACCTGGCTACTATGGAGTTTCCTACATAAAATAACCTACTATAATACAGTGTTTTCTGTGCCCAATCTGTACATTTAAGGGTTGAAAAGGGAGATAAAAGCCAAGCTATAGCTAAATTTATGTGCTTCCCCCCCCACTATCAAATAGCAATAGCTCTTCAATTTTTCTTCCTTTTCCCTACCACAAACATGCCTCCTCTGCCAAAAGAAGCCTCCCTAAAATCAGTCTTCTCACATAAAGTAAAGCACAGCAGTAAATAAGAAGGACTTGCATAAAGAAGTCTTGCATGTTTCAGAGCAGCAGGGTATGTATGTCCTGTCTGTTTCTGCTGACTACTCTGTATGCCTGTGGATCTCCCTCTTCTACATGTGTATTCATTCAGTCAGTGTTTATTGAGGGCCTCCTGTATGTCAGGCCTATGTTAGGAGCAAGGAGGCAAAAAATTGAGTAAAATATGTATTTTTGAATGGACCTCCATGTCTTTATTTGATCCTGAGGATATATGAGTCTGAAGATATGTATATGTTTCTGTGTATCTGTGACAACTCCAGGTGTACACAGCAGCAATTGGTTTTCTCCCACTGGCTTCAGAATACTTCCTTTCACTTGGTATGATTCACTTACTAAGAGTGAGCTTTATCTCTGATTTTTATAACCTAGAAGACTGGGGACATGCTGAGAACTGAGGACTGATGGGCGTGGGGGGGAGAGGGGAAATAGGCATGGAGGAGGGCACTTGTGGGGATGAGCCCTGGGTGTTATATGGAAACCAACTTGACAATAAACTATTTGTAAAAAAAAAAAAAAAAAAAGTAGAAATCTCATGGATTTCTCTTTCTTAGAAGTTTTACCTGTATTTTTATTATGAAAAATATGCATCCCGTTAGCTCAGGTATGATCCTTTGCATGATTACAAGGATCAGGAGGAAGAAACATTGCCTAAGCCCAAGTCTCTGCTATTCCATGCTAAAGGAGTAGTAATTTCTGTCATGAACCATTTTCCCATGGACATTCTTGACTTTTAGTAAAGGTAGAATGTCTTATTTTTAAAAAACCAATAAGTAGTTCTTATCATGAAGGGGAGTATTAACAGGACCTTAAGCGTTCATCTAGATGAAAAACATCTGTGAAACCAAACAATATAGCATTGAATTAAACTAGCTTCTGTAATTCTGTGTAATCAAATTGTTTAGGGTCGTCCTCTGTCCACTTCTCTCATCTGACAGGGTTATCTCTATGTCCTTTCTGCCTAGAAACGCCAAAGGAGAGAGACTCTGGAAATGCATTAACCGGTGTTTCCTCTTCTGTTTGTGCTCCTAGGAAAACAAAAGTACCTGTGTGCCAGCAGAAATGATTGCACCATCGATAAATTCCGAAGGAAAAATTGTCCATCTTGTCGCCTACGGAAATGCTATGAGGCAGGGATGACTCTGGGAGGTATGATACTTTTCTCCCTTTGTCTTTCTCCCTCTCCTTTCCTCATTCTCTTGTTCTCTCTTTAAACCAGATTTTCCTCTTTGGTGCTCCTTAGGTGGCCAGTCATACTCTAGGTTCGGGCTGACCCCTTCATGTCTACCATGGACATCAGCCAGCTGGTGCGTTTCTTTATCCTTAACGATGTCACACCCCACTCTGGGGCCTAGCATAGGAGTAGAATATGTGAAGCAGAGATCAAGACCCATCAGGGGATAAGTGAGTGTAGAATCAGGGGACACAATGATAATGGCCTTGTGTTATTGAATGATGGCTAGGATGAGAGAACTATGGAATCAAAATAGTCACAGGTGCAGGATGACCCAGACACAGGCTGGTCCTGAACAACCAGGAATATCCTCAGTTAACTTCTCCCTACAATATAAGATCTGGCCATCTGGAATGAGAAGCTGCTTCTCTTTGCAGTCTATGACTAGACTGCCAAGCAGAGCCAGTTTCCTATCCCATTTCTCCCAGGGTTGAGCAGGCCTTTTAATAATTTCCTTCTCTTTGCAAATCTATCGATAATTTCCAAAAGCATTTTTTTCAGTAGCACTGTAGCTTAGCAGAAGTAAGATACAGCTTTTTCAAGGGCAACCCTTCATCATAAGGCTCTTTGTCCGCTAGTCTGTGTCTACTATGAGCACTGTCACCATTACAGAAAGGCTTGGCTTACACTTATACCTCCCCCTCCAAATTCATTATTTCTTCATGTTTATATCCGCACAGTGGCAGGGTACTCTCTGCTGCCTGCTGATTCCAAAAAAAAGCACCTTTCATGAGAAAAGCTAGCTCATTAGTCTACTTTGATTTGGAAATGGAATTTGGAGAAAAGTAAGCTCATTTCTGAATGTCTGAAACTGTAGCCTCCTACCTGATTACTCATTATCCTCCTGGAAAACCCAAGTTCCTAGAATCCTGCCATTTCCCCTCCCCCTCTCAAAGCTAATTTAGAGCACTTGTCCATCCCTGGCTTTCTGTGAGGTGCTCAATCCCTCTATCCATGTACCTGTTTATATAAACCAACTTGTTCTGTGTATGTGGGTCTTCATATTAATAGCTGTATCCTCCCTTCCTTAACAGGACAATAATGGTCTTTTTATAATTTTTTATTTATTTATGAGAGAGACAGACAGACAGACAGAGTGAGCAGGGGAGGGTCAAAGAGAGAGGGAGACACAGAATCTGAAACAGGCTCCAGACTCTGAGCTAGCTGTCAGCACAGAGCCCGATGCAGGGCTCAAACCCACGAACCATGAGATCATGGCCTAAACTGAAGCTAGGCATTTAACCAACTGAGCCACCCAGGTGCCCCAACAATAATAGTCTTTACACAGACCAAAATCCTGCAAATAAATTAACTCAGGTTCAATTGGAAACAATTGTAACAGAACCATTTTCAAAAGTGGCTAGTACTTCCAGACATGGCAGGCATATGCTCTGTGAGTAGTTTTCCAGGCAGCCACGTTAAATAAGACTCAGATATCTGAGAAAGACCAACCTTGTTCTTATTTGCTTGTTATACTCCAGAGAAATCCAACTATTGTGGTCTACGGAGAGGAGGAAGAAGTAGGACTGGGGTGGAGAAGTGCAGAATGAAAGCCAGGAAAGGTGACAAAGGGACTGATAAGAGGAAGTTTTCTTCATATGACTGTTACAACCCAATGATGAGAGTTCTGATACACTCAGCTCTCAATATTTAGCCCTCTGTGAATTGTGTGTAAGAGATGGGGGCTCCCAGGTAGGGAACCTCTTGTTTTTCAATCTGATGATATGAATTGCAAACCCACTTTGATGCAAGTGATGTTTAATGGTAACAAAAGTCCTCATAAAATTTGGGTTCAAATATTAAAATTAGTTTCAAGTTTCAGCCAATATCTTCCAGTATAAAGCAGTCTGTGACATGATTATAGTGAGCCCTTTTTGAAAAAGAGTCTGTGTATACCAGATAATTTCACTTCTCTGTATATCAGTCATGCATAAATCTGTAAATTTCATGGAGAGAGAGGTACAGTAAGTTTCAAATTGATTTATTGATTAGAGTGCTCAAATTTGGGCTTGGTCAGCACAATGAAAAGAAAATGAGAAGTGCTGTGAATGGCTTTTGTTTCAGCTCCATTTCTATGATATTTATTAAATGTGTATGATATACAAAGGCACCACACTAGGCAATAGAGCTCAGGCTGGCAAACTTCAAGAAATGTCTACAAGATACAAAGATTATTGATATTATATAAGTGATTCTTGCCTTTGGAGTTAGGCATACCAAAGTTAAAGGCCCAGAACCATTATTTATAGTGCCCCTCTAGGCCTCAATTTCTTCATCTGTAATTTAGAGATATCACTCTCACAGAGACATGATGAATGTGAACATCTTTGGTAAATGACAACATGCTAGACAAATGTGAGGGCTAGTAATTTAGATGGTAAGCTGTTCAAGGCACTTACCAGTTGGCTTTTACCCTGAATTACTTGTCATGCCCTATAATATGTAACAATTCTAACAGGCATAGCATCACCAGAAATCACTTCTGATCACCTCAAACTAAAAAGTACCATCAAACTCCTGTTTGGAAGCCAATTCTAGTAATTAAGGGAATCATGTATTATATTCAAGTACCATGCCAGTAACATTCCAAGTGTTTACCCACTTATATACCATTGTTTGAAAAATAAATCTTTCCATTTTGCTAAAGTTACCTCCACATTCCCTGACTCTGCTGGAAACCCCTCTCAAGTTTATGGTTAACTTGCAAATTCAATGTACACTACACCTTTGCTTAAAACAATGGAAAAATGATAGAAAACATAAATGCAGAGTGGCCCTTTAAATACTTAGGCAATAGACTTCCTTTTTCATAAGATTTGAGTTTAGCACAGACATTCTGATCACACTGAAGGAAAATTCATATAATTTTGTTTTTTTGTGTTTTTTTAATGTTTTATTTATTTCTAGGAGAGAGAGAGACAGCGTGAGCAGGAGAGGGTCAGAGAGAGAGGGAGACACAGACTCTGAAACAGGCTCCAGGCTCTGAGCTGGCAGTCAGCACAGAGCCCGATGCGGGGCTCGAACCCACGAACTGCGAGATCATGACCTAAGCGAAAGTCGGACGCTCAACCAGCTAAGCCACCCAGGCGCCCCCATATAATTTTGTTTTTTTCTTTCCATCAGTCAACTCAAAATGGTATCCTGAAATGGCAACTAGGAATGTGGCCTTGAGCAAGTCCCTTCTCCCCAATGAGACTCAGTTTTCCCATCATAAAATTGAGATAGTGAGATTTACCAAAGATCTTTATGGCACTACCAATTTGTGATTCTGTGTCTATAGTCATAGAGAAAGTGTATTAGCCTTTTTGTGGATTATGTATCCGTTGCTCTCAGAAGCATAAGATAGTCTAGACCTGAGTATTTTGACTTGAAGAGTAATTTTAGCTACCTTGGATATATTATGTGCCCACAAATAGACTAGATATACAGATTATTGATGGAGTGGAGGACAAAAGGGTTACACTTGTACCTTAGAGAAGCTGGCACACTATAGCTGATGCTTACTTGGTCTTAAGGCCTCAAGATCTCTAACTGTTTCTCTGTAGTGTTTCATCTATTGTTTGGTAATGGGATCTCCATAACTCAGAGACACTTAAAGAACATAGCTTTTTTTCCTTTCTGTTTCTAGGCCTATCTACATCTTCATTGCTTCTTTTTTAGCAGGTCTTGGTGTTTCTTGGTGTTTCCAGGAGTGGTTGGATTCCAGAGTGCATCCCTTAGAGGCTACCTTCAGGCTATTAAAATAGTTACAAATATAACTGTCCAGAAAATGACCTTTCCTCTGGTGAATTACCTGTGGGTTTTTCACAGACCATAATTAGAATAAGTACACAGCCATCTCTCACTTTTGTCTGCACTTCCCAATGATATACTTCAAGTTTTCAAGGTGTAATGAGAAAGAAAGTATTGCCCTGACCTGCCATCTTCTCTCCTAACCCTCTCCTCCTTCTCACTGAAACCTCCTATTCCCTCCCAAATATTTTTCTTTTTGCATTTTGCAACTCGTGAGTTCTCAGCTTTTAATAAATGACATTGGCACCTGCTTACTTCCTCTTCTCCTGGACCATGGAAGACAGTGGGTCTTTCGGGAATATGTAGCAGCCAAACCCAGAAAAGGAAAATAAACCTGGAACATGTGAGAATCTAAAGTGTTCAGCATTTTATTCAGAGGTTACTTAAGCATATTTGAAAAGTCTCTTTCCTACTAGAAGACTGAACTTTACATCTGAGACTCAAAACTGTTAACAGATTTGCAGGTTTTAAACAACCTCTGGGATTCTGTAGTTGGGAAAATGGCTCAGGGAGCCCATGGCTATGATCTGATGTCATCATGGACACTATGAACATCCTTGTAGTTTCCAGTGTTGAAGACAGTCTTGATGCCAGCTCTTTCAACATTCTCTATGCTAAAGAGCAGCCCTGAATTGCTGCTTCTGGGTCATATGTTCTAGATACAAGAGAATGATTCCAGTGATGAAACACTATTCACAGCATGGGTCTTTGGAAGACAAGTTTCACAGCATTTATTCATCCATCTATTTATCTGTTCATCCTTCCAACTAGCCAACTAGCTAGTCCTTTGATCTTTCCATCAATTCCCTCATCTATTTATCCATTTGGAAAATATTTTTAAGATTATTTATTTATTGTTGAGAGAAAGCAACCATGTGCATGAGCATTCATGAGTGGGGGAGAGGGAGAGAGAGAGAATTACAAGCAGGTTCCACACTGTCAGCGCAGAGCCAGACACAGGGCCTGAGCTCATGAACCGTGAGATCATGACCTTAGCCAAAATCAAGAGTTGGATGCTTAACCGACTGTGCCACCCAGGTGCCCCCATTTGGCAAATATTTATTGAGTTCCCACCCTGTGCCAGACACTATGGTAGGCATTTTGAGGAGCAAATCTCTGACCTCAAATATTTAAACAAGGGGAGACAGACTGTGATAATGAATACATCTTAAAGGATAAGGAGGAGATGACTAGGAAGAAGTTGAAAGACATAAGGCAAGGGGCATTCAAGGCAAAGGGTGCAGTTTGAGTAAAGGCACAGAGACATAAGAAAAGTACACTGAGAGTTTGAGGAATAGTAAGCAGTTTAAAATGGCCAAATCTGGGGAAACGGGGATGGTAAACTAAAACCACATTGAAAATGGATTCTGTTATTATGCTAAAAAATTTGCATTTCAGGCAGCTGAAGATCTATGATGTGGGACAGACCTATCCACATATCATTTTGTGTGTCTATATGATTTTTTTCCTTCCAAGATTTTATTTAAATTGAAGTTGTTAACATAGTGTAGTATTGGTTTCAGAAGTAGAATTTAGTGATTCATCACTTACATATAACACCCAGTGCTCATCCCAACATAACCCCTCCTTAAAGCCCATCACCCATTTAGCCCATCCCCCCACCGACCTCCCCTCCAGCAACCCTCAGTTTGTTTTCTATAGTTAAGATTCTAAAAATCTAGCACCAAATTTTGCTAAATGCCTCTGATTGCAGCCTTGGTTCCTGGGTTAGTTGTGCCATTTGGTTTGATACCTACAAATACTGACCATGTACATAAGTCCTTCCCTTGTACAAACTTCTTGCCTTGATCTAGGTGAGTGTTTCCTAGCATGGGTTCTGAGAAAACTAGTTCAATGACTTTTAAGGTCAGATAATTTATGTAAATCTACATATTATGGTCCTGCTCAGGAAGATTTACGGTATATTTTAGCACAACACAGACTTTGTCAAGTACTGCAATAAAGTAACCTGAGGAGCTTTGTTTCTCAGGATTCCTAGTTTAATTCAATCACAGAAACACTTTTTTTTTCCATATAACACCTGTTATATTCTACAAATCCACTGTTGACTGGAATATACTTTGGAAAACTTGGGTATAGATAAATACTTTATCCTATAGGCAAACAACACCCTTAGCTCAGGGCTTCTCTTTTGTTGATGTGTGTGCCATTGCTCACCAGGAGAATCAGTCAAGTATGGCTTCATGACCAAGAGTAGACCATCCTCACCACATCTCAAGAGTATGCACCAGAGGCCACTAAAACCACTAAAGTAAACCATGTTGGATCTGCAATATTCTTTTCTTTTCTTTTTTTTTTAATTTATTTTTAAATTTTTATTTAAATTCTAGTTTTGTTTTTATTTAACATACAGTACAATATTAACTTCAGAAGTAAAATTCAGTGACTCATCACTTACATACAACACCCAGTGGTCATCATAACAAGTGCCCTTCTTAATACCCATCATCTGTCTAGCCCATCCCCCTTACCTAGACCATCCCCCCCCACCTCCCTCCATCGACCTTCAATTTGTTCTCTATTGTTAATTTTAAGTGCAGGCTTCGTTTCTTCTTGGATGAAAATGTTATGAAGTCTCTGAGTTTTAAATTTTTAAATGAAATTTTTTTCATACCTTTATTATTACATTAGTTTTATTGCATTGTATTCAAAGAATATAGTCTATGCCATTTATATTTTTTGTAATTTGAAATTTCCTTTGTGGCCCAATAATCAATTGTTGCTTTTTGTTTTTTGGTTTTGGGGTTTTTTTTACAAATAGTTTATTGTCAAATTAGTTTCCACATGTACCCCAATGTTCATAGCAGCACTCTCAACAATAGCTAAAACATGGAAAGAGCCTAAGTGTCCATCAATGGACAAATGGATCAAGAAGATGCAATATTCTTTTCATACATAAAGATCAGGATGTAATCTAAGCCAAAGCAAGATTATTGTAGAAATCCTCTAATGACCACAAGTACAGCTTCCTGACTCAAGAAGCATGCTAGGCCAGTTATTTCTGAGAAATATAATTACTTCCAGCGTCACACATAATGATCACTAAATATTTTGGATATCCAGATATTCTTCCCTAAAAAGTTTAATAATTGTTTTGTATACTTTCTGACGAGCATTTCAACATCTACCCAGAACCTCATTGTGGTGCTACCACATAACCTTTGTGCTAAAGTAGGAGGTTGAGAAATCATAGATTTGTAGAATTTGAGTCCCACTTCCTACCCAGTGATTGAGTCCACTCTACCCCCTGTTTAGCAAGCAGCAGAGTATCATAAAGAATCAATAATGTGTAACTCAGTTACTGGGATTTTCTCTCTTCTCCTTTGACTCTAATTAGAGTCCTAAAAATCTTGAGCTTGGAGATACAAGTGGTAAGTGTCAATGCTAAGTATGCTACTCCCACACAATCCTCAGATACCTGAGTGCTCCTACAGATCTGTATAACTATGGAACAGAATTGCCCCCATGAACTTTGATATCAATGTGCACATGTGACTCAGCACTTACAACCTCTGTTTTTCTTTCTTTTGTATTTTTGATTTAACAAGTCCTGTGGTATAATGGAAATAGTGTAATGCACTTGGATACAGACAGGCCTCATTTCTAGTCCTGGCTCTGCCACTTACTATTTTAATGACCTTGGACAAATCATTAGATATCTGAGCCGAAGTTTCCCCAAATATAGTATGGAAAGCCTGAATGTCATAAGTTTCTAAAGAAAGTGGTACATAGTAGGCACACAACATGTATCACTGTACTCTCCACTTCTATTTTGGATGAGAATTGGCCTGTATATTTCCAGTCAGTGCTTGGGCCTATTCTTTCTCTGCTATTACAGAGTAACCTTTGGTACTGGTTCCTTGGTTCTCTGGTCTCTGTATCACCTTGTAATCAACTCTTGAAATCTATTCTCCATGGTCTAGATTGCCATGCTGTGGTTGATTACATAAATATTGGTGGCACATTGGAGGGAAAAGGTTATACTTCTAATTCTAGTTCTCAAGTAAACTTGTATGTGGAGAAACCAGAGAGCAAATCTCATTAATTCCTTCAAACTGTATTATCTGGGACAGCACATACATGTTGTAGTCTGTCTTCATAAATATTTTTTTCTAGTCATCAAAACTGATGATTACCCATATCTGGTACTTCAATGAGTATCTTACTTATAAAATTTCCATTTAAAATCCTTGAGTTTTTAAAGTGTAATAGGAGCAGGAAGATTTTATTGTTGTTTACTTTTGCTGTAAGTGCTCTAAAATCCCTCAGTTGCTCTTGAGAGAGTAAAATGATGTCATAGGCAATATTTTTTGAAGGCAGTAGGCAGAAAGCTAAGAGTACACAGCACACAATAGGTCATATATACAAAGGCAAGTAGTTTCTAAATAACAATTCAGAAACAAATTATTTGAAATAACATAACTGCTTGTTTGAAAACATTTTATTTTTGATTTAAAAAGATAGTCAGCTGCTCACTTGGTTGAACATCTGACTTCAGCTCAAGCCATCATCTCACAGTTTGTGAGTTTGAGCCCTGTGTTGGGCTCTCTGCTATCAGCACAGAGCCTGCTTCAGATCCTCTGTTACCCTCTCTCTCTGTCCCTCCCCAGCTCATGCTCTTTCTCTCTCTCTCTCTCTCTTTTCTTCTCTCTCTGTCCCAAAAATAAATAAACATGAAAAATTTAAAAGAAAGTAGAATGTAGTCCTCAAGATCACAAAAGTGTTTTAAGACATTTTCTTATTGAACTGAAGTTATACATAGACAGTTTACTTGAGAAAGATACTTTTTTAGAGAACTTTGCACATCCTTTAGGATCATGTTTGAATGAAGTAGAACTAAGGGGAAAAAAGTACACAGACACTCAGAAATCAGTAGAGCCTTCAAATTGTCTATTATTGATAATATTTCCATGACAACAGGTATCTAGGAAGTAAACTAGAAACAGCATCACTACCCTAGATCACACATTTTCTAGAATAAAGTTCCATTTTCCTCAGTCTAGTTAATCCTGGATGAACTTTTTAGATCTCTTAAGAAATGTGTTTCTTTCCCCTGCTTAAAACCCCATTGGACCAATGGTTCTGTGGCTAAAGTGAAAATTGACATTTCAGCCTTCTAGCAGTCAGCGATTTAAAAAATGTAAGCACAAATCCTGAGGAAATCACCTGCAGAGAACCTAGACTGGCATTTGGAACTAAGAAGAAAATCTGGATCTTGACCAATATAAAAGGTCACCAGTCCAGACCTACACAGGGTGGTTTGTCATGCTGGCCACAAGAAGAGACTGAGGACTCTCCCCAGGGTGTAAAATGAGGCATGCAAGCTTTGATTAGTGAGCTGTTAGGCACAGAGACAATAATTTTGGAGCATTCCCATATCTAGGCTGAATAATAATGCTTTTAATATTATGAGATTGCTTGCCTGCTGCAAGAAATTCAGAAGACCAAATAGGGGGTCTTTGTTGGGCTCTGAGTAGCTGTAATGAGGCTGTTAAATTCTACCTCCCTTCCTTTCCTCCACATCCCCCATTCTCACCAGTTCTTGCCCACTGTGTACAAAGAGGCACACACAAACATATATATACACACTTTAGTATATTTGTCAATAAAGCAGAAAAGAAAGGGGGTAAACAACTTTAAGTAAAGAATTTTCCATTTTGCTTGTCTTACAGGTAGGTAGGAAAAGAGAAAAGAAAACCCCCAGTTTAAAATGGCAGCTACCTCCACTCCCAAATTTTACATGCTGCCTCCTACATCAGAGGACCTTACTCAGGCATCTGATTATGGGGACTGCTAGGTGAAAACCCATCCTTTAAGTTGCTACATTTCACAGTTTCTTTCATATTAGAAAAATTCTGGATTGGCAATTGCAAGCATCTCAAAACAACCAGACACCAAAGAAAGGCTGACTAACTTCATTCAGAATGAGGGTTCTAGAAGGTTCTAAGGGATAACTTGAAAGTACCTGGAATCTGAAGCTTAGGGCCTCTTGCTATTGCTCCTTAACACAGACTCCACCACTGGGGTTAGGAGATACTCTCTTGGTTAATGACTCCCTGCATTGGAACTGATCATTTCCCTACCCCACAAGGATGTTGTGAGGACTATCTCTAAGAAGTAATATCAATTATCCTTCATGTTTGTTAATTCCTGTAATATGACTTGGCATTAGCAGAGTGCTTTTTGATTATTCTGGCTCCCATGTGATGGCATTCAGGTGGATGGATGCAGTGAAGCTCTAGCTTGGTTGCTCACTTTCCACAGTGTGCTGCCAGGAAGCTTTGCTGATGAGACTCAGGGTGCTTCCTAGAACAAGAAGTCACTATGCCTATCTAAGGCTCCTGTGGCCATCTTTACTTGGTCAGTATTTAACCCATGAGTTTCCCCTTACTTCCATTCTGCTGGACAACTGCCAAGGACCTAGATTTTAACCTTAGCCTCTATCAGAGATGAAGGCAGAAGCTGATCCATATAAGTTTGGTTAACAAGGCCTGGATTTCTGCTTCTCCTGAAGGAGCAGCCCTAAGAAACCAGCTGGCCCCTCTCTCCAAACATACCAGAAGACTAGAGTCAGTTATTTTCTCCTTATTCCCAAAGTCAAGATGATTCTGTTTTCAGAAGCACATACTCTTAATTAACCCTTTCATAAAGAGTGAGGAAGGCAAAATCTAAAAACCAGTGCCTATTTCTCTTATTTGCTCTTGAAGTTATGATGAAGGACGAAAGTGGATCAGACAGTACCTTTTACTTCTAGCCTTAGTAGCCCATAATCCCCCACTACTCATTCACATCATCCACTTGCCTCTCCATCAGGTGTGAGGTCTTGTTCTTCTCTTAAGCCAGACTCCAACTTTGAATTATTCTAAGTGGAGAGGCACTTAGAGTTTGTAATATCTCTCTATTCTCTGTCTTGCTCCAAAGGCTCCACATTGAAACCAGTTTCCTTCTGGTAGATGTGGAGTCTGTGAGACTAAGGGCAGACAAATATGAGAGTTCAAGCACTGTTTCTTGCCTCGCCTGGGATCTGCATTTCCACCCTCCTCTTCCTTCTCCAGCCACCACCCTCCT
>JAESUZ010002981.1:0-29904 GCA_017311185.1 Proteles cristata cristata
AAGAAAACAAAAGTGGCTCAAAGAAAAAGAGCCCAGCCAGGCCTCGGGGAAGGCGGGCTTATTCCCAAAGCGAGTCTGCTAATAGGGCTGGGAATGAAATGTCATCTTGTCTTTGTCGAGGGAGGGGATTAACAAAGTGTCGGCTCTAAGTCCAGTTTCCTGTCATGGATCTCTGAGCAGTAAGAAAGCAGCGAGCGGAGACCGGCTGCCCCTGGAGGCTGCCCTCCCCGGGGCCGCGGCTACTGTTCGGAGCCCGCCCGCCGAGTGCCCAGGAACTGGCTCTGGGAGCTTCAAACCCAACAGGACCACTGCTGACCTGCACCCCTCCTTCCGCCGCCCCACGGCTCTCAGACAGGCTCCCCCGCCCCTCTCTGCTCTGGTGCTGGGGTAGCAAGGGAGCCCCTCCCCTGCCTGCAGCCCTGGAGACGGTGAGCCAACCCCCAGGGTGCCCATGCTCACGCCCAGCCCTGGCCAGGAGCCTCCCTGCCGCTCATCCACTCCCGCCTGGCACTCGGAGTCTCCTGGGGAACAACGGCACCCACGCCCGCGCCCGGCGATCTGCGTGGCCCCTTGACCTGCTCCAGTGCCAGTCGGTCCCTGATCCTCTGGCCACGCTGCCCCTTGTACCCTCCTCACAGCGCTCCGTAGAACCGACTACCCCCACGGCCGACCGCGTGGCCGTCTCGCTGCCCTGAGCGTGGGAACCCTCCCCGGCTCTCGGTGGCGCCCTGGCCGTGCCCGTGCGGGGCCCTCGGCACGTGTCTGCTGAGCGGGTGAGTCACCCTGGCTGGTGGCGCTGCAGCGCCTCCTCGGCGGGCTTCCTGACCCCCTCAACACCATTGCCGTTTCATCTCGCAGACGCTGCCAGTTATCTTTCTGAAACGCAAATCCGATCATATCAATTTCCCGGTTAAATGCTTTTTTATGGCTTGCTGCTGCTGTAGGGTGAATTCCAAATCCCTTCGGACGCCCGGAAGGCCCTGTACATCCGGACCAGCCCGCCCCTGCAGCTGCGCCCGGGCCTCGTCCCCGGCCCCTCGGCATCTGCTTCTCCCGCTTGGCCAATGCCCTGCCTGCCTCTAGCACCCCCTGGGGAAGGGTCCCGCTCTGGGCCCACTCACGCCGACCGGGACCGCAGCGCACAAACCTGAAGCCCTCTGCGCTCCGGCAGGATTAACTGCTCCGTCGTCCCTGCTCCCCGGGTGCTAGATTCATAGTGCGCCGTAGCCGTTATCGTTCGTTACGGCAGCTTTCCACGCGCTCAGTGTACACCGAGGGCTCCAGTACTGGGATCAAGTACCGGGCACTCAGTATACTCCGAGGGCTCCAGTACTGGGCTCAAGTACCGGGCACTCAGTATACACCGAGGGCTCTAGTACTGGGCTCAAGTACCGGGCACTCAGTATACACCGAGGGCTCCAGTACTGGGCTCAAGTACCAGGCACTCAGTATACACCAAGGGCTCCAGTACTGAGCTCAAGTGCCGGGCACTCAGTATACACCGAGGGCTCCAGTACTGGGCTCAAGTACCGGGCACTCAGTGTACACCGAGGGCTCAAGTACTGGGCTCAAGTACTAGGCACTAAGTATACACCGAGGGCTCAAGTACTGGGCACTCAATATACACCGAGGACTCAAGGACTGGACTCACGTACTAGGCACTAAGTATGCACCGAGGGCTCAAGTACCGGGCACTCTGGATATACTGAAGGCTCAAGTGCTGTGCACTCAGTATACACCGAGGGCTCAAGTACTGGGCCCCGGGGATACAAAGAGGAACAAACCAGGATCCTGCCTTAAAAAGTGCGTAGTCTATTAGGACGCAACGCTTGAACACAGAAGTGTCTGACGATTCTCCCAGGGGCCCCCAGGTTCCACGGGGCCCATCAGAGAGGCAGCTAACTGATCCTGGGGGGGCAGGCGGCAAGCAGAGGGTGTCTGTGCTCTCAGCGGAGGCGAGGCCCCCGTGTCATCGGTCCTGCACACCGTGGCCAGTAGCAGCCTCACCGGAAGCCACAGATCACCACCACCGAATCCTCACTCTAAAGAGAAGCAAGTATAAAAATTCTCATAACCAGCGGTTACGGGCAAGTATAACTAGGCCCTCCCCGATTGCCTCCTGTGGGTGGTGGCCCGCAGAACCAGAGCAGGGGCCACGGAATGAGTCACTAGAAGTGGGGGTGGCCGCCCTGTCCTAAGAGAGGTCGAGAGCAAACCACGAGGAAACTCCCGCGGAGAAACCCGGTGGCCGGCTGCCTGCCAGCCAGGAGAGGTTGAGACAGGACGATGAGACAGGAAGTGACCCTTCTGTTGTCTGTGAACAAACAGGGAAGGGGCTGCTCTGGGTTGAGAGCAATACTTGCTTTTCCTTAACCGTCTCCAGAGGAAGATAAAGGCTGTACAGCTTCCTTCCCTCAATCATTATGTAATCATCACTCACCGCAAGTCAGGAAGTCCTTCCCTAGATCTAACTTAAATTTCAGTTGTAGTTCAAGGCTCTAGACCTGGTACCAGTCAGTGTCTCCTTCCCAGAGGAATACAGGTGCGCCCTGTGGCCAGGCTTCTTCCTCCCTGCCCTTTGCCTTCTCCGCCCGCAAGCACTGTGGCCTCCACCCTCCGGGGCCTCCCCAGGCAGAAGATTCAAATGCATTTCGTCTTTGTGTTTTTTATTCTTTTCAAGTGAGAGATTCTTCAGATCCTGAATACATTAAGTTTTTTCACTCCCCTTAAAGTGTAGCATTCCTGGGAGCTTCGAGAAGGTTGGTAATTAGGCGGGCGATTTCCGCATCTCCCCAGTGTCTGGCTCTCCGCCACACTGACAGCGCCTCACGATGGGGCTCTCCTGTCCTCGCTCTGAGTCCTCTCAGCATCTGGGATTGTTCTCAGCCTTCAGCTCTGGGCCCTTCCGCAGCCTGCACGGATTTTGCTGGCCATCTTCCCTGCCTTGGGCAGCAGGGACCCTAGGCTTCTCATTGTTCTACGTGTAACACACGTTGGCTTTGAATCCTGCATGTACGGCCTTTGGCTTGTTAAATTTCTTCCTTGGGTGGAGGAGGTGTGGGGAGTGGGAACGTGGTGCTAAGTGGGGGGCTGATAGACCCGTTTTCGGGTCCTGCCTCTTTCCCTTGAAGTTCTGGCCCCCACTGTGGGATCCTTTGCCTTTCTGAGCCCCGTGTCCTCCTGTGGCAGAAGACTGGACGCTCTTGAAGCACTGCTCTGGGTAAGAAGGGGCCGGCCTATCTGGGAGTCCCTGCTACAGCGCCTGGCCTGAGTGCTCCTGGTGAATCTGTGGGCGACGGGTCCCCATCGGATGGTGTGGGGCTTTCCTTGGTGTCCGCAGGGCGCCTGGCACAGAGCCCAGCTTGGCAGACTTTTTCGATCGACCGAAAAACGACCACATCCCGCTTGTGTTTTCACTTCTCCAGCAGTACCGACCTCTCACTCTGTTTATGCACCAAATCTTTATTGAGGGCTTACCAGGTACCAGGCATGGTTCGAGGCCCTGGGGGATAGATTAGCGAGCAAAACAGGCAAAAACCCCTCCGTTCGTGGACGTCACGCCCTCACTCTTTGACTATTTCCAGATCTCTCGTCCAGCTGTCTTTGTTGGTTCATACGCGTTTGGCTGTTAAGTTCTCAAAATACTTATTGAGCGTTCAGTGTGTGCCAGGCAGCGTTCTGAGCGTTTTACGGGCATTATCTCGTTGGCATCCCTGCCAGCTCCCGCACCAGCATACGCAGGAGGCCCTGCCACAGCTCTCCTGTTACAGATGGGAGGCGGAGGGGGCGGGCCGGAGGGCAGGTGCCGGCCCGTGCCAGACCGCTCTGGGGGTGCCGTCTGACCACAGGGCCCGCACCCATCCTCCCTCCCCCAGATGCCTCACTTGATCCTGGGATGGTCCTCGGGCCTTTCTTCAGTCTTTCGGACAGAAATGCCTCATGGGCACTCTCCTCTGACACCCTGCAGAGGCCCACGCGCACAGTAGGCATGTCTACACGGCCCTGGGGGAGGGGGGTTCAAGCCCAGGAGCCACTCCCCTGCCAACCATCACACTGACCTCTGTTGTCTTCTCTTCTAAGACCACTACCCCTCTCTCCACTGCTAGTGGGTTAGCGCAGGCCCTTCCCCGTCCCCCCGCCACACCCTGCCCTGCTCTGGTCCCTCCCGGCCCCTCAGCGGGGGCAGCAGGACCGCCTCTGTGGCCCTCACCACGTTTCCTCGCCGTCCCCCTCTGGACCCTCTCGCTGTGCCTCCCTCACCTTCACGCTCTCTTTTGATCTCGCAAACCCAGGCCCTTGGAGAAATCAGACAGTATGAAATATGAAAACTGCCTGGGAGGTAATTGAAGGAACGTCGTGACTTTTGAAACCCGTAGAGATAACACTCACACCTTCTTACTCACGTTATTTAATTTTTATTTTTTTTATTTTTATTTTTATTTTTTAAGCCATTATTATCATTTAGTTTCTTTCTTTTTTTTTTTTAATGTTTTATTTATTTCTAGGAGAGAGAGACAGCGTGAGCAGGGGAGGGTCAGAGAGAGAGGGAGACACAGACTCTGAAACAGTCTCCAGGCTCTGAGCCGGCAGTCAGCACAGAGCCCGACGCGGGGCTCGAACCCACGAACCGCGAGATCATGACCCAAGCGAAAGTCGGACGCTTAACCGACTAAGCCACCCAGGCGCCCCCGTTATTTAATTTTTAATGGCAGATTGAATTAATGGAGATCAGGTCTTCCGGTTTCAGACGTGCGCTTGCAGCAGCTGGAGGAGGGGGGGAGGGGCAGCTGTTTATGGGGCTGGGCACGAGATTCCAGAATCGGGAGTCTAACACGGAGGAGAAGTCATCCGGAAGTAGTGGCTCACGATCTCCAGGTGCTCACTGACTGTGGGGAGTCAGTGCAGCGCACTTGGGGCCTCTCCCCGCGGCCTAGGGAAGGGGACACCACTCCTCAGGGCACAGCGCTGCCTCCAGACCCCCTGCCGGTACCGCACTCCCCCGTCCACACAGCTACCAGTGTTCTCTCCGAAACACACACCTCCCCTGGCTCTCCCGCACGTGAAAGTAGAGCCCGTGGGCTGAGGTCCAGGCTCCCAGGCTGCAGTGGAGACGCCTCCCCGCCCCCGATGCCCGGGTCCCGGGCTGTCTTGTCTCCCCCTGGTCCAAGTAGAGCATCCACCCTGTGGTGTCCCTCCCTCTCCCTTGTTTACACGACCCACCCGCATCACTGACCCATTTCTGCTCTTCGTGTAAGACTCACTTCGCTCAAAATGGATGTACCCTCAGGCCCAAGAGTTTGACTTGTAGAACGCACTCCTCAGATGTGCTCCTTTCGCGCCGAGGTAAAGGCGCCATGATAGTGGGACCCGCCGTGGGGTGCTGTTGGGCGGGTGGAAGGAGGAGCGGGCGGTGGGCGCGCACGGGCAGACCGCGTTCGGACGCTGCGAGCGATGGGGAGCGCCGGGGCCGCGCTGGCCAAGCGGCTTGCTGGTCGCTGCCCTCCTCCCCCCTGCCCTGTGTGCTTTTTGCCTTGTTCAAAAACACTATTTGATATAAAAAGAGTTTTCTAGGCCTCCATTCAGGTGCCAGCTCCCAAAAGTCAGGCAGATGGTGTCCACCAGGTGCCCATTCCGGTGCCCCCACGGCACCGGGGACGGTTGGCGAGCAGCCTGCTGTGATCCGGTCCCGGCGCTGTCAGGAACCCGGGAGGCCGTGAGGGGGCGAGCTTGCCTAGGAAACCTATGGCACTGGCGGGAGGTGATGTGCGCTTGGGTGGCCCCCAAGCGAAGCCGCCCCTCAACAGGGGAAGGGTCCAGGCGTCCACAGGGTGCACTGCAGCAGCCTTGGGGGGCCTGGCGGATGCCGGGCGCAGGCGCAGCCTTCCAAAGGCATCAGGTGGGCAGCACAGGGGACGCGCGGTGGCACATGGTCCCAGCACTTGCTCAGGCAGGTGACGGGGCAGAGGTGGCGGGGAGGGCGGTGCCCCAGGGGGGGTTCCTCTGAGTCACGCTGGGAGACAATAGAGGAAGCTGCAGCGGGGTGGTCACAACCGCTTGGTATGCGGGCACTTCCTGGGACAAATCTCGCCGACCACACGTTCAGCCTGCGCTCGCAGACGCCGTGGCTGCTTGCTGAGCTCGCCCTGGCCGGCCGTGTGCAGGGACATGCGGAGCCGGCACAGCGGTGCCAGGCTCCTGCCAGCCTGTCTGGGCCGAGGGGAATCCCTTGGAAAGGCCGCTGGCAGGCCCCGGGCCTAGACGACAGCGGCCTGACACGTGACCCAGGAGGAGAGGCCTGAGCCCGGAGGCTTTCTCGGGGCAGAGAACCAGCCCAAGCGGGTGGAGAGCTCTGTGAGGCCCATGCTGGCCTCAGAAAGTTCAGTGGTGCTGTGACAGTGGCCGCAGTGCACAGGGTGGGCACTGTGAGTCCGGCACCGCCCCGCATGGTCCCGGCCCCCCTGTGATGTAGGGGGAGCCCTGTCTTTACCACCAGGAAGTGACTCACCCACAGAGCACAGCGTGTGCCGAAGCGAAAATTACAATGTGGGCGTACGGCCCCGTGGTCTTCCGTGAGGGCCCAGGAACGGAAGGTCCACATTGAATGTAGATGCTCCCGGTCGAGGGCGGCACGGAGGAGCATCTGCATGGAGCGGGATGCAGGGCCTGAGAGGACTTGTGTTCGCGTCTCCCCCCACACACACCCAGCACCGTCCACGGTGGCCGCACGTCAGACCAGTTGAGGCAGAGTTGTAATCTCTGGAACCTCAGGGCTCCGGGGAGAAAACGTGGGGCAGCTCGGGACCAGTGCAGACCCGCGGGCGGGGAGGCGGGGCCGGGGAGCCCACACACGTGCCGAGCCCACTGTGTGCCTGAGCGGTCACATTCCCCGTCTGCCGTGCCTTGGGGCCACCGGGGAGGGGCACAGACATCTCCTTAGTTCAGAGCCGAGCACCTGTCCAGGCTCACTTAGCAGCCCAGCAGTGGGCTCACCCCAGCGCAGCCCCAGGCAGAATTCCGGTCCCTAGGTTCCTCTGCCCCGCCACCCCAAACCCCCCCCCCCCCGACGTGGGCCCCAGGCGCACACCTGGCCGTGGTCCCTGCCCCTTGGCTCTTCCCAGGGACAGGTACCAGGATGGGGGTGAGGGCCGGGTTCCCACCCAAACTCCGCCTTCAGTGCCCTGTAGGCTCCTAGGAGCGTTGCTTTCCAGCCCTGCCAGGGTTACCTTCTCTGCAGACGGATGACGGGATGCCTCGGGGGTAGGGTGCGTCCCCCGCAAGGCTCTGATCTGAGCACCTGTCGTCTTTTCCATTCTGTCCAAGGAGCGACTGGTTCCTCTGGGGCCAGGCTATCTCTGTGCATGGTGGAGTGGGGGAGAGCCAGGCTCGGCGTCGGACGGTCCCGAGCAGGGTCATGGCTCTGTGACTTCAGGGTCCCTTTACCTGCCTCTCGAGCTTCTGGTAAGGATTAGCCCATGCCTGTGGGAGGCACCTGAAGCCCGAAGCTTCCATTCGCCCGTCTGTGGAGTGGGGATAACCAGCCCTCGCACCCAGGAACGGTGGAAGCTCTGGCCCAGGCCTGCAGATGGGAGGCAGGCCTCACACGGCGTCCGTGCTGCCTCCTCACCCTCACTGCGGACGTGTGAGTGCCAGCCTGTCGTGGGCGGCCTCCTGGGGTGTCCCACTCCAGACCGCCTGCGGCTAAGAGTCCGTTCACTATGAGCCTCAAGGCGCTCCGGCTCGAGCGTGGCGGCTGGTGGCGGCTAGTGGGGCCAGTGTGTTTGCGGCAGCCTCTTCTGGAAGCAAGTGGTGCATGCTGGGATCTGAGCCGCTGAGACATAGAGACGTGGGAATAACCGACCCGGAGTCGTGATGTGACGGCCCCGGGTCTTCCTCTCAGCAGGGTCATGCCGCCAGCCGGACCCGCCTCTGCACCAGCCTGCTTCTGCATGGCACACTTCCGGGGCAACCTCGAAGGATGGAGGGGTAACCAGCAGGCCAGGGAGCGTGGTGGCCACGGCGGGCAGCGGAGCCCGCGCCCTGCTGGTCGTCAGACGCCGGGGCCCCAGCCCGGGCACACCTGCTTGCTGTGCGGCTGTGGGCAAGTAGCTTCACCTCCAGGCAGCAGAGGCCACCTATGAAACGGGGCTTGGACCTGAACAAATCTCAGTAGACCTTTTCTTTAGTGAATATTTTAGGCTCCGCAGCCCCTGCAGTCACTATGTCAGCTACTCGGCTCTGCTGCTGCACCGCGAAGGCAGCCACGGAGGATGTGTACCCAGATCAGGAGTGTGGCTGTGTCCCGATAGAGCTCTGTTTGCCGAATCAGGTGGCAGGCCAGGTGTGCTCACGGGCGATGGCTTGCCGACCCCCAAGCCGGGGGATCCACCGGCCCTTCCAGGCTTTGCTGCTCTGGGATTCTGTGGCCGTGGTTGGCCTGCCGTGGCGGGGGCCGGAACTAAGCCGCGGATCAGTCACGAACCTGCAGAGACGCTGGCCCCGAAATTAGCATCTGTCGATGTTCAGCGCGGCGTCTCCCGTGGGAGCCAGAGGGAGGTTTCAGTCTTTGGCAATCAGTTCTGTTCTTCTCCTTGCAGAATGCGGACATGTATCAGCTGTCTTCACAGCAGTTCCACGAGGCAGCTTCAAAAATGGAGGGCGCCATAAAGTAAGACCCTGTTTATTACTTTCCGTGAACTCAGCCTCACCAACATGGGGCTTGGAACTGGCTGCCGCCTGCTTGGTTCCAAATCTCCGTAACACGGACAGCCGTGTGCCCCCCGGTCCCTGCTCACCTGGCTGTGAGGCAGCCACTGGTCATCCGCATTGGCCAGCTGACCCCTGACTCCTCCCCGGCTCCCTGGCAGCGGGAATGGGGCTGCGGCCAGCTGGCAGACTTGTCTCAGACGCCGAGGACTGCGGGCCGTGCCACAGGCTGGCCGTCAGACTCCCGGGGGGGTCGGGGAAGGGGTGTTGCTGTGCGGCCCCCACTTGTGGAGGTGGTTTTCAGAGCAGCCTGTTCGCTGAGGGCGCCTGCGGGCGCCTGGTCCCCAGCCGTGCACCTCTGGCATGCTGACGTGCTCAGGGGGCTCCCTTTTCATTCCCGGGAGGACTCGGGGACACTGCTGGCTGGCTCGGGTCACACAGCGCCGAGCACCAGCGTCCTTCCCCTGTCTGTCATGCTCCTGCGCCGTGAGGGAGGCGTCGGGGCCAGAACGTTAGGGATGGAGGCGCGTGTAGTGTGTCCATTACAGGTGCCCCTGCTTCAGGGTGAGGTCACGGGAGGGTTGCTGTGGAAGGGAGAGGCCAGACTCGAGCCGTGGGTCCATTGTGCGAAGGTGATTTCTGGGGACCAGGCCGACTCCCTCCTCCTCCCTCGAGGAAGGGCCTTTCCCTCCCAGGCTTAAAGCAGCGTGTTCCCCAGGCAAACGGGTCACAGTGCCGCTTGGCGAGGGGTGGGGTGTGGCACCAAAGAGGAACCATCGAGGGAGGTTTGGATGACGAGGAGGTGTCAAAGCGCTTATAAATACAGCTGCTGACACAAAGCATGCTAGGAACCAGGAAGGAGCAGTGGGGACGGATAGACTCAGGACAGATGTAGGGTACAGCGTGGGGCCCCCATAGCTAGGGGGACACAGTGCCGGATCCGCATGGGGCCCCGGAGGCCAGGGGACGCAGTGCCGGATCCGCGTGGGGCCCCGGAGGCCAGGGGACGCAGTGCCGGAGCCGCGTGGGGCCCCGGAGGCCAGGGGACGCAGTGCCGGAGACGCGTGGGCCCCCGGAGGCCAGGGGACACAGTGCCGAAAGTGACCACAGATAGCTTTTGGAAACAGCATATAGTTATCTTGGGATTTCAAGTCCTAGAGCAGTGATAGGGGACTCGGAGGAAGAACTTTCCAGTAGGCAGATAGACACTGGAAAGGTCTTCCACCTGCGCATTGGGATGCCACAGGGGGTTCTGGGTGGAAGCAAGTGCCCTGAGCTGCACAGACCCCTAGGAATGGAATGTTCCAGCTGCCCTCTCAGACTCGCGCCCGGCTGGCTCACCCCAGGGCCGAGAAATACTCAGAATCGCGGTCAGTGAGAGGGAGACGTTGGGAAGCAGTCACACCCCGGAGCCTGTGGGGTGAAAGCCACCCCAGTAATGTGATCCCGGAAATAGGCAAAGCCGCGGCGCAGCCCCTTGCCCAGGCCCACCCCCTTGGACGCCCTGGGGGCCATGATGCCGGATCCTTAGCCCTCCCTTGTTCCCTCCACCCTGGAGCAGCCCGCCAAGGGAGGTCGCTCAGGGGAGAAGTCAGACAGATTCGCTGTGAGGGACGCGCCGTTCTATCGCCTGCCGCGGGGCCCACCGTCCTGAGAGCCCCGTCCTGGGCCCCGGTGCCCCCGATCGCTGCCCCGACGGGCCATCCTCTCTTTTCTCAGCCTCATGTCTTCCCTGCGAGTATCGTCTTGGTCTGCGCAACGTGAAAGGCTTTCCAAAGGTGTACAGCGTCCCCTGAACATCACTGCTGTTTCCCGCGCAAAGTAAATGAGAGGCGCCCTGTAGGGCCCCCGATCGAATCCTCTCGTTTACCGTTGTCGGAGCTTCGCAGCAGCAGAAGTGAGGCTGAAGGGGGGAATAAGCCCTTTCCCTGGCCCTGATTCCGCTCTAGGTTGGGGTCGGTCGTGGCTTCGATTGTCCCTCGAGGGGCCCCCCATGTGAGGGGGGTGTGGGGGCGGAGCTGGAGCTCGCCCTTGCCCTGCCTCTTCCTGGCCACCCCCATGACCCTGGGCATGATGCCCTCCCATGCAGAATAGAGACGATACCCACCCCCCAGAGCTTTGCGTGAGGAGGCACACAGGAAATCGCGGTGGCGGCGGGACACCGTTGCTAACAGCGGCCGTCCCCCCAGTCCCTCGCAGCACCTAGCTTGGAACCGCGTGGCACAGATTTCACAAATACATCGAGTTACCTAAAAAAAAGTTGTTTTCTTTTTCTAAGCAGAGCAAACAGGAAGCAGCATAGAGTTAGAAGTCATTTTACTGAAACATTGGGGTACAGGGCGGAATCCTCGATGGGGAGATTTTTTGGATTCGCGAATGATTGTAAATTGCATCGTAAATGCCACAGAAATAAATGCCAACTGCTGACAGCAGTGACAGTCCTCTTCCAAGACGGCGAGCGTCTTTGAACAACTTGGATAAACGGAATGGTTACTTAGGTGGCTAATTAGATGTCCGTGTATTCATTTATTCATTTAACATACATGTATAGAGTGCCTACTGTTTGCCAAGTACCATGCTAGGCACTGGTGATAAAACGATAAACAAGACAGCTTCGGTTTCTATCAGCAAGGAGCTTAGAGCCTTTGGGGAATGACAGACGATATTTTTAAATTAATTATTTGTAATTAATTGCCTGGCGGTTAGGGAAGTGGTGTGTCTGGGGAGCTTCCTGGCTCTGTCCCTGGGACTTTCTAGAACATGCCGACCCTACCGACCTTCAAAGGGGATTTATATGTCCCTTCTCCTCCCCCGCCCCCCCCCCCAATTCCCTTCTCCTTGAGCTCTGTCCTGCTAGCACTAATGCCTAATTCCGGAAACCACCCAATGAGGCGCATGCCTGGCTGTGCCCCTGTTAGCAGCAGGCCCGGGAGCCAGAGCAGGCTGACCAGCCCGGGTCCAGCGCTGCCCTCCCCGTCTTTGTCTGGAAACTGGGCTCTGCCCCCGGTACTGTCGCTGGGCTGTGCTCTGTGCCGGGACACACTCCAGGGCCTCTGCCGCGGGGGCTAATTGCTGAAGTCACTAGGACAAAAATCAAAGGGAACACGGAGAGCAAACAGAAACACACAAAGCCAAGGGGGCAAGCAGGCAAGGGCACGTCAGCCGTGATGCCCTCAGAGCTCAGGGGAGGCAGCGGCTTGAGGTGCTCAGAGAGGCGCGGGTCTGCCCAGCACAGGGGGCAGAGGAAGCCGCACTCATGCCACACATGAGCTGCAACGCAGGCAGGGAGCCCACGGACGCCTCTGGAACCCGAGCGGCACCGCTGGGCGGCTGCGCAAGGTGCCTTGGGGGAACAGGAGCAGGGAGCTGGGCTGCACACGAGGGAGGCGGCCGGCCCCGTGAGAGCCACGGCTGCTGTGCTGAGCAGAGGTGCTCCCTGGAGGGCGAAGCAGGGAGGGGGACTGTCAGACTGGACCCCACTCCTTCCGGGGGCCCCTGGGGGAGCACTCAGCCCACCATCAGGCTCCTTTAGGAAGGGCCCTCACAGTCCTTCCCTGGGAAACGGACTCGGCAGCTGTCTGCAGGTTGTGTCCAGGAGCGTGAAGAGCGGGTCACAGCTCACGTCGCTGAGGGCTTCCTGTCTTGTGCCGCTATGTCGCTGTGCTGAGCAGGGGGTGTGACACGAGACCAAGGTGTGACGCCTGCCGAGGTGGCTCCCTGGGGGCAGAACGCATGCATGGCACAGGGCAGAGACTCAATCGAGGCCTGACCCAGCATCCTAAGGTCCCCAGTAAGGTCTTCTACCACCACTCCTCAAGGTCTCTGGGCCCGTCCCTAAGAGCCTGCACAGCAGAGTACAAGTCGTTGTGGGGTTGGCTTCTTGAGCCTTAGAAAAACTTAGATGTGGCCTTCTCTGCTTGGACTCACATCACTTTCTTTCCTCGCCTTGTTCCTCACCTCCAAGTGTCCGGCTGAGAACCAGGGGGCTCGAGCTGGGAACACAGGTTCCAAGTTCCATACGGTACCTTCCACCTCCCCGGTCCCCACCCCCTGGAGCTCCCCGAGGCTGTGTGAGCTCAAAGCCGTGTGACCAGTCAGCCTCAAGGTGCTCTTCCGACAGACCTCAGTGCCAGAGAGCAAACCAGACGCCCTCTGGTCAGGATGGAGGTCATGTGGGTGAACGATGAAAAGGGGCCCTGGGCATTTGCAGGGCATTTGCAAAATCAGGACCTTTGTCTCCTGATCCGGGTCCTAGTTACCCAGGTGTAAAAGCGTGATTATCCCAAATGAGAAATTTGGTCATTCAGATTCCAAAACGTATTCCTCATATCCGTATAGTCTTTGTCCACCGTTCCTGGCTCACAGCACCCCAAGTCTGGGGATTTTCTGAGCAAGGGGAGCCATGGGGACATATTTTGTCTGGCTTCTCCAGATTCATGTCCTTTGAGAGAGAGGCAGTTCTCTTGAGTAAAGCAGGTCCTGAGCTCTGTGAGCCACTCTCACACGGTGAGTGACGTCAAGCAGAGGATGCAAACTCCTCTGATTTCTAGCCTCTCAGTCAGAGAGGGGTGGCATGTGACGTGGGGTGGGGGCAGGGCGGGCTTGCAGGCCTGACACTGACCTGTGGGGTCTGAGGCCACCTCCAGTTCCAGAGTGATGGAATTGGGTTGAACTGTTGGACACACAGCGGGTGTCTGAGAATGGCCTGGTGCTGTGGGAACTCACCCCTCTGCATGTACGTGCTGGAATCGGGTCTAGAATCTCTACTGGGGGTGGAGGGGCAAGTGTGAAGGCCCCTGCTAGCAGACACTCAAGACACAAACACGTTCACTCTTGAATGTGCGGTTTTATTAATAATTTGGGGAAAATAGGGGCGCATGGGCGGGTCACAGTCACTTAAGAATCCAACATCGGCTCAGGTCGTGATCTCGCGGTTCGTGGGTCTCCCAGATCTCACACCCACATCATGGAGATGGATTCAAGTCAAGTCTATTGTCACGGCCTTGGCACCCGTCTCTGGGTTTGAGACCCAATAGAGAGGCTGATCCAAACCCCGGACCAAGCTGATCCAAACCAGGAACACACACACACTCCCCTACAACTCCAGTCCTGGGGCCCCTGTGTGCTGGCCGCCCTGCCACCAGCCGCAGACAGTGGCATATGGGACAGCGGCACCACCGTTCACAGCTCTGGTGTGCCCCAGCCCCGCGTCCTCACGCTTTGGGGCTGCGCTGGCCTGAGGAGAGAGCTGGCCAGCCTGTGCTACAAGGGCAAGAGGAGAGTTACGTGGGAGGTGCCGGAAAGCACAGCGTGTTTACAGCGTTTAGAAGCCGATGGCTGAGAGAACACAGGTCCAAGTCTGTATGCCCCCAGGGTGCAAGGGGGCGGGGGCAATCGTTTGACTTGATCAGAGGGTACAAGGCTGCAGTTTAGGTAGGATGAGGAAGTCTGGGATCTAACGTCCCAACTCCCACCCTGCTCGGGCCTCTCAAACAGCCTGCCCTCCCTCACAGCGGGGCCCAGTCTACTGCCCAGATGTCCACAAATAATGGTCCCTCGATAATGCTCCCTGTGTCCCTGGCTCATCACAGGGTGCATGTAAGTGCTCAGTGGTAGGAGAGACGTTGTTACCCGGAAGGTCAGTGTATCATCGGACCCACAAGTCTGGTCTTAGGTACAAACACGAGTAGACACATGACTTTATGATAGGAAAAGCCCGGATTCAGCAGGCAGAGAGGGAAAGATGAAGACCTGAGGTCCCTGGGTGGGGACAAACAAGTGCTTTGGAACAAAGCTGGGAGGGCCTGACCACAGCGAACCCCCTCAGGGGTGTGGTTCCTCTAAAGCACGGACCAGACACCACCTCCTGCCGTCAGGGTCCCCGCAGCAATCTGACAAAAGACCTGACTGAAACTAAGTAGCAGGCCGTAAAACGTACGACCCACAAGGTACTGATACAGCCACACACCACCCACACACAATGGAGTCGAGGCCGCCAGGGATGGACAACCCGGCACCCAGAGTGATCCAGCCCATCATGGGAACACCCTCTTCATTCTTCGAAGCAGCGAGACAACAAAATCTCAGTACCTAGGTTATAAATAATCCTGCACTGACTTGGCCCGAGAGATATGCTTCCCTGAGCCGGAAGAGGCCACCTGTGTCTCGGCAGGAAAACAGGTGAACGGGGCCCATCCACACAAAACGAGGGACACGAAACGGCCAGGAGAACACACAAGCCCCGGCTGTCCTGAGCATCGGAGGGGAGCGGCCAAGGCAGCCAAAGAAGGCCCATGTCCCAATGTACCTGAAGGAAGCCAAACTTCGGTGCCTGAGCCAAGAAGTGCCCATCTGGGGATTAAACCCTATGCAGCCACGCAGGGACACGGCAGTCACAGACGTCAGGGCGCCGGTCCTCCCCCAGACAGCAGTTGCTGGCGGGGAACATCGTGTGGCCGCAGGGCTGCTGGGGGCCCCACGTGTGGATTCAGGTGGTGAGGAAAGGTGTCTATACCACACTGAGTCTGTGACCTACACACACACACACACACACACACACACACACACACACACACACGTGTGTGGACACCTCATATGTCCTCTGGATGGAGAAGTCACAATTTTCCAATCGAAAACATGAACAGACTGCTCGACAAAGGGGACGACTTCTTTTCAAAAGGGGGACAGAGTCCCCACTCTGTTCCCCAAACATCCGGGCCCGCTGTCCCATGGGCGCTCCTCTGGCAGCACCCAACCTCCCCTGTGCACCTGCTGGTAGCAAGGAAGATGGAGGCAGGGGTTTCCCAGCCACGTGGGTTCCAGTTGCCTGAATGTTACCCTTTATTCTCAAGGGACCACGGCCTCCTGCCCAGCAATTCCAAGTGGCATTTCACACCCTGACACAGGCCACACTGCCCCCTACTCTGGCAGGTGATGGAAGACTGGAATGGCCAAGAGAAGTGTGTGACGCCCCCTCACCCCAGGGGATGCAGCGCAGAGCAGATGAGCCCTCCCTTAGCTGCAAGGCTCTCCAAAGCCATCCTCGGGGGCTGAAGCAAACGCCAGCCAGGGGAGGGGCCGGCCTTAGGAGCAGCTGTAGAGGGATCATGCTTTGCTTTTGTTTTCCGTTTCCTCAGAGCTGTGGCAGAAAAGAGAGCAAGTCGGGGCGCCTGGGTGGCTCAGTAGGTTGAGCGGCCAACTTCAGCTCAGGTCATGATCTCACGGTTCTGAGTTCGAGCCCCGTCTTGGGCTCTGTGCTGACAGCTACCTCAGTCCTGAGAGCCTGCTGCAGATTCTGTCTCCGTCTCTCTCTTCCCCTTCCCTGCTCCTGCTCTCTAATAAAAAAAAATTTTTAAAAACAAGAGAGAGCAAGTCGAGCCCACGTGTGCAAATGCCAGCACACACGTGTGTGGGTACATCTGCATGTGCACACACGTGCTGCCTGTTCGCGTCTCACCCTTAATGTCCATGTTGACCTCACCCTGTGGTCAGCCAGCTGAGCTGTCCTGTGAGTGGCCCGGGAGGGACCCACGTGGGAAGGTCCTGATGTTTGGGCCACCGACCACACGTGTGAGCTACAGGTCCATGTCTCAGCCCTGCGGTTGACGCAGCCCCAACCAACACCTTGCTGGCCCGCTCAGAGCCCGTGACTCAGAACCACCCCACTCTGCTGCCCCGGGTCCTGACCCATGCGTATCAAGACAAGAAACGGTCGCCTCCGTAAATCGCTAAGTGTCAGGGTGGTTTGTTACACGGCAGTAGACACGCCTCCTCAATGCCTCTCCTTCCCATCACCCCACTGGGTAGACTTCCCTCAGCCCCATTTGAAGTGACCTTATTTGTTTCTTGTATCTATGCCTCAATAAGGGGGTTCCCCGTGAAGGGAGGGGATTTGTTAGGTTCACGGTGGAGTCTGTAATGCTAAGACCACACAGAAGCTCCTAGCTAACCGCCACGTTACGGTGATGCAGCAGTGCTCGGAGCCCATCGTTCCAGGAAGTCCTGTGTAAGAGAAGCCAGGACACGCCAGGGAACAAGAACAGACCCTGAGTCAAACTTTCCTGGTCCCAGCCCCGGCACTGCCACTTACTGCTGCCAAGTGACCCTAGAACGTCACTCAACCTCTATGAGCCTCAGTTTTCCTCATCTGGGGACCGGGGATGATAACCATCCACACAGATGCTGTAAGGAGACTAGCATTGTCTCGTCACCTGCCTGAGGTGTCATTTGAGAATGGAGGCTCCCTGCCACCCGGCTGCTGGGAGGCTGCTCCTGGGCTGACCCTCAGGGCAGTAGGGAAGGAGGAGGGGTGATTCTGTAGGAGATGATGCATCTCTAAGTGCCAGAGCCCACCATGGGGCCCGGCATCCATGAGGCTGCAGGGGTCGGAAGAACGTTTTTTTGTTTTTGTTTTTTTTTCAAAAATTTCTTTAATGTTTTATTTATTTCTAGGAGAGAGAGAGACCGCGTGAGCAGGGGAGGATCAGAGAGAGAGGGAGACACAGACTCTGATACAGGCTCCAGGCTCTGAGCTGGCAGTCAGCACAGAGCCTGAAGTGGAACTCGAACCCACGAATCATGAGATCACAACCTAAGCGAAAGTTGGACTCTTAACCGACTAAGCCACCCAGGCGGCCATGAGGACGTTTGTTATGTGAGCCCATAATGGGGTTGGCATAACCTCACACGTGATGAGCAGCACACAGCTGTCACCTTTGCAAATGAGGAAGGCCATGTATGTACATCATCATGGTCTGAGGGCGATGGAGTAAAAGTGACGTGGGGAGAAGGGCAGAGAGTGGCAGGGCGGGACTCTGGCGAGGGTGACGCCTATAGGGGCACGCTTGGCCGAGGCGTCAGTGTGGTGAGGGTAGCAGGTGGCGGGGAGCGTCCTGGAGCCCTCTGGTTCCCCTGCAAGGAGGGGGAGAACCAGGAACAGGACGACTCTCCTAACTGGCACGAGCACATGCAAGGTCACAGACGCAGCCTCGCACCCGGCACACCAGCACCCGGAGCCAGCATGAGGCCTCACACGTGTGCAAGCTTCGGCCACACGTGCCTTAGTGTGACTTGTCCCAGACGCCCCTGGAGACAAGGATCCTGCCCCAAGCTGTTTCTTTGGGAGCTGAAGGCAACGGGGGAAGGGAAGTGAGGAAAGGAAGAGAAGGCGGCTAATCACGGCTATCAATCCTGCCACCGTGCAGAAGCCACCACTGTGAAAAACGGGAACCCGGGCCACCGGGGAGCCTTGTGCACAGCTCTCCCAGCCAGGGGACAAGGCCGCTGGGGAACTGGCTGAAGGGTCCCGGGAACCGCGAACGCCGTCTCCACCCTGCAGCCGGCTGCCCGAGCGGCAAGGGGTCTCCAGCTGCAAGGAGGTGCTGGCAGTTAGAAGCCGGGCCAGTGTGTACTGAGGAGACGAGGGCAAAGGACTCCGGTGGCCACTGCTCTCTGGACGAAGAGGAAAGTCTGAATTAAAGACCTAACACAGGTCCCACCAGCCCTGAATGGGAGGGCTAAGGGATGAGAGGGGAGTCTTTAGCAGGGCCCATGAATCCACTAGGGATCGGATTCACCTGCAAATTCAAATTCCTATGGAGGCAGTCTGGAGTGGGGCTCTGGATGCTATGTTTCTGGGGGCACCTGGGTGGCTCCATCGGTTAGGTGTCCGACTTCGGCTCAGGTCATGATCTTGTGGTTCGTGGGTTTGAGCCCCGCGTGAAGCTCTGCGCTGACAGCTAGCTCGGAGGCTGGGGCTTGTTTCAGATTCTGGGTCTCCTTCTCTCTCTGACCTCCCCTGCTCGCTTTGTCTCTCTCTCTCCCTCTCAGAAAGAAATAACACGTTAAAAAAGAAATTTTTAAAAAAAGATGCTACGTTTCTGGGATACCTGGGTATCTTGGTCAGTTAGCATCGAACTCTTAATTTTCACTCAGGTCATGATCTGGTGATTGTGAGATCAAGCCCTACATCAGGCTCTATGCTCAGCATGGAGCCTGCTTTAAGATTTTTCTCTCTCTCTCCCTCTGCCCCACTCTTGCTCATACTCTCCTGTCTCAAAGAAGAAAAAAAAAAGCCTTATTTCTAACAAACTCCAAGGATAGGCCCTCCAGAATTCTTATGCCATGACCACCTGCATGGTGTTTCCTACCACTGTCCAGGTTCCCTACTGACAGCCCCCCTGGGCACCGGCGCCCTTGCACATCCCTGAGCCCCAGAGGCAGCAGCCCCAGCAGGAAGGCCTAAGCTTGTTTCCAACTCTTCCTGTCATCTGGTTCTTAACTCCTGGCTCCAGGACACCTGGGGTTATGTGTGGCTCTTAGGGGTTTTGAGTTGGGTTTTCTACGAGTTGGGGGGTGAACTTATCCCTTCAGATCCCAGGATCCTCCACTGTCCTGGACAGCACAGTAGACGTCGGTGACTATTTTGCCTGCCTGACTCCTGCCCTCTGATTCCTCATCTTATGCCAATAATCCATCTTTTTTCCTTTGAAGATCTTGCCCCGTCAGCTTTCCTAGTCTATATAATTTGGAGAATGTTAACTCTCTACAGAACCGAAAGGTGAGCACGTAACCTAGATCTGGCCAATCAGTGGATTTCCTGCCCTTTGTTTCAGTCACCAGATAGAGGCTGGACATGTGACCTGGCCCGGCAAACCCATGCCAGGCCCTGCAACTGAACTGTTGTGAAGGAGACGCCCTCTTCCCTTGGGGAGCTGTCGGGGCTGCTCCCTGCAACAAACTGACTAGACACAGAGGCCAACATGGAAGGCAGAGAGCGACAAGAACTCCTGATGACACAATGTGGGTCCCTGGGTCCACCCGCACCTGACGCTCACTGGATCTGGATGACAGTGGACCGCAATGGAGCTAGGACCCAAGCCAGCAAAGCAACACACTAGCTTGAGCACTGATGTTTGTGCATGTCTGTGTGTTCAACATAAACTATGGAGGGAAGAGGACTGCAGAGAGAGGAACCCCAAGAGTGTGCATGCAGAAATCACACAGGCCAGAAGAGGGTGGATCACAGTGGGTGGAGGCGTGGGGGGATGGGGGGAGAGGAAGTCTGCTCTAGTCTAACAGGAGGCTTTACCACGTGATTTGCAACTTTGTAGATATGAAATCAGCTTGAAACAAGACTAAAGGAGACCCCAGCAGTCAGCTAGAGTAGCTTCATGGGTGCAGGAATCAAAACAGCATTTAAATAGCCAGCAGCAGTCTGTTTAGAGTCTTTCCAAAGCCTTGTGCTGTTTCGGTCTCCCCAAGGAGAAATCCCAGCTTTGCTGCCCGCTCTTTCTTATGCATGAACAGGTCCTTCAAATGAGTCCCTCCATGGAGGACAGGTGGCAGGGTCAAGGTCACACAGGCTACTGAGGCACAGCAGCCCTGGGGACAAAGGGCTTCCTGCTGTTGGAAGCACCACCAGAGGCAGGTTTCCTCTGGAACCAAAGAGGCTGCAGCCTCAGGGTGCTCACTTGTGTGGCCCTTCTTAGATCTGACACATCATTCCAGGCTCTTTTATGAAAGAGGGCCACCACCCACAAATATATAAATTCTAAGCTCTGGTCCCACAAGGTGTGGATAGGCCCCAGTCCCCAGCCACCCCCGAGCTGGTTCCCAAGTCATTCTCCCCCAAACTCTTGGGGCCTTGTCACAGACTTGCATGTGACTTGCAATAGCTACTCAAAGCCTCTGCTTCCACAACAGGCTCTGCTCCTCATTTGCCAATACCTCCCCATTATTGGTGATTTCCCTACTTGTTATGCAAATGACATCTACTGAGACCCATTCTGTGAAATCCTTATTGGACTCTTTGAAAGTCTTCATCATTTAAAAAAAAAAAAAACAACTAAATCCTCCTGCTTCTCCCTGGGCCAGTGCTGGGGGAGGGGGAGTCCCAGCCTGCAGAAAGGAGGAAGCCCCCCAGGCTCCCAAGAGCACCTCCCCCACACTCCTTGGCCATCTCAGGGAACTGTCTAGGGTGCCTTCTCACCTGTCAGGGCTGGAAGATGGTTCAGGTCACACGCACAGGCTCCACTGCTTGGCCCTGACTCGGTTTCCACGCTGACATCCCCCACTGCCCCTGAAGCCTTCTCAGATTGTCAAGGGCATCCCAGACTAAAGGGATACATCTTCCCTCCCCACCCTGGCACTCAGGAGCCCCCAGGGCTGGCAGCATTAGACCAGAGCATGGGGGCTGCCCAGGGGCTGGCACCCTGCCCAGGGCCACCCTGGGGCTTCTCACCTTCCACCCGAGAATGGGATCCTCAGCACTCCACGCCCCACACTACGAAAGGGAACCTCACTTCTGAAGTTACATGACTGATGTTCATGATGTTGCAAAATCACTTGAAAACGAATCATTCTAGAAATAATGATTGTTGTTTTTTAATTTTACGTTATTATTATTAGCATTGTGAGAACTAACATTCGCTCAGCCCGTCCCACAGACCAGGCCCCACTCCAATCACTACACAACCACTGACTCATTTAAGCCTCGTGATGTCCCAGGAGGCAGGCGGTACTTTGACTCCATTGAATGTCTCCACTTTCTGGGGCTTCTCTGTTCTAATTGCAGAAGGAACACACGCTCGCTGGAGCAAACCAAACTGTCCAGAGGTGTGGAAGAGCACGTCCACAGTGTGCCCTGTGCCGCCACTCTCCCCCTTCCATCCCTGTCTACGGCACTCCCCTGGCCTAACCAAGGAGACTGGTTCAGGGACACGGTGTACGCATATAGGCTAATGTGTACAAGTGCACATGGGAGGCTGTCTTAGAATCATCCTCCCCATGCTTTGGAGGAGGAAAATGCAGCTCAGAGAGGTTGAGTGACGCTCCCAAGGTCACACAGCAGGCAAGTGGAGGAGCTGACACTTAACCTGGCTCCCAAATTTAACGGCACAGTCACCCAGCGGCCAGTAATGCCTCCAAAAGTATTATGGGCTTCGAACAGAATGGGTGCCAATGACCACAACGACAGAAGATAGTAGTGCACATTGACTACTGATCACAGTCCTGTCCGGGTATGTTATATACTGATCTAGGCTTCTGCAAAGCCTATTACTTGCACAGCCTCTCTCCCATTTCACAGAGAATGGACCTGAGGCATCATGAGCAGAAGCCCTGACCCCAGGTCACACAGCTATGAGCAGGGACACAGCAGCATTCACACTCAAGGTCCCCAACTACAAAGTCAGCCCAGGAAGGATGCAGGGGTGGGCAGGGCAGGGTTTGGCAGGATGGCCACTGTCCTCATCCTGAACTCAGGTGGACGGATCGGAGTGCCTCAAACTGACCACCTCAGGGCCTTTGCACAGGGAGTTCCTCCCTGACTGCTGCCCGTTGCCTGGCCTAAATAATGCTCGTTACCCCTCCGGATCCCAGTTTACTACCAATGAGTCCTGGAGCCCCTGGGTAAATACCAGTGTTTTCCACTGGAGCAATGGTGCCCGGCAGATGTGTGGTAAACGTGTGTTCAGTGATCAGTGCTCTGTGAATAGTGTGTTCCTGTAGGAGGAAGGCTGTACCAGGCTGCGGGGATGCCGTGCGTGAAGGAAGAGGGGGAAAATATGCTGGTGGCTGGCATTTACTGTCCTGAGAAAAAATCTCCAGAGAGATCTGTGCCCGGGTGGCTCAGTCAGTTAAGCGTCTGACTCTTGACCTCAGCTCAGGTCATTATCTCACAGTTCATTAGTTCAAGCCCCGCATCAGGCTCTGAGCCCATGGTGCAGAGCCTGCTTGGGATTTTGTCTCTCCTCTCTCTCTCTGCCCCTCCCCTCCTTATGTTCAGTCCCTCATAATAAATAAACCTAAGAAAATTTTTTCAAAACTGTCAGAGGCTGAGCCGGCTCCAGCAGGTCCACGGGGCCCTGAAGGATGGACAGTGTTGGCGAGAGAGAGAGCGAGAGAGCCCGGAGATTCTTTTTAATCACCAGGCAGGCATCTCTGTCCTGTCAGTTTTGGGGTCTTTATTTAAAGGTTCAACAACAATATGAGG
This sequence comes from Proteles cristata cristata, assembly GCA_017311185.1. Taxonomy (NCBI): domain Eukaryota; kingdom Metazoa; phylum Chordata; class Mammalia; order Carnivora; family Hyaenidae; genus Proteles; species Proteles cristata. Next base: position 22,697 of record JAESUZ010002981.1, read on the forward strand.
TCAGAGAAATGGAAATTCTTACAGTGAGAGGCCTTTTGTGATATCAATTGCAGAATTATCCCAGTCATAGTGAATTTACGACCAAGGAAATAACAGGATGCTCTTAGTGAAAAACAGGAAACAAATAGGTTACATTGCATATAGATCAGCTAGGAGTCATTCTGTCTGGCTCTCAAGAAGATGAATGTTTCTGCATTGGTTTGTTTGTGGAAACTAACACGGAGGCCCTAAATGTGTCAGTCTTTGCACCTGGGTTTCTGTTTTAGCTACTCTTCTCTAGCCTCATCCCAGTTGCCAGTGTAAGGGAGGGTGTTTGTGGAATGTAGGCCCTGAGGAAGGAACTGCTATGCTTCACCAATTAGCAAAAATATATGTAGTAACTATGTTCTGCTATTAACCCCAAAATAGGCCCTTTATCTCAGGGCCAGGCTCAGTTGTAATTCTTGTGTTCTTAACCCCCTCAGTTTGGGAACTGCAAGGCCCATAAAAGAGCCTTTTGACAATCGCCCACAGAGCTTTCGTCTAAAATCTCTTTTGTAAATGCAGGAATTGTTTTTCCTTATGAGGTACCTGTATTCAGAATATGGGTCTGATATGAAATATTGTGAGGCCTGGTCAATACCACCAGGCTTATATCCAACATGAGCCAGTAGTAGCAGAAGGAGATACCAGTTTTCATTTCTCATGGCTGGAGCTGTGCAAACGCTAACATTCTTGCTGTGACTGCCATCCAGAGAAGCCGGTGCGGCTCCCGGCACTTAGAGACATAAAAGTAGGGTAGACGGTCCTAGGGAAGGAGGAGTGGGGAGCTCGTGATTAATGGACGTAGAGTTTTAGGTTTGCAAATGGAAGGAGTTCTGGAGACGGCTGGTGAGGACGGCTGTACAACGCTGTGTGTGTACTTATTGCCACTGAATGAGACACCGAAAAATGATTACAAAAGAGAAGTTGTATGTAATCTGTACTGACCATAGCTTTCAAAACTAGGGGCCCCTGAGCAGCTATTGGTGAGTGAAGTTGGTTAAGCATCCCACTGTTTTAACTGGGGCTCGGGTCATGATCTCACACTTTGTGAGATTAAGCCCCACATTGGTCTCTGCAATGACAGTGTAGAGCCTGCTTGGGATTCTCTCCTCTCTCTCCCTCTCCTCTCTCCCCCTCTCTCTCTCTCCCCCTCCTTACCTCCCTCTCTCTTTCTGTCCCTCTCCTTCTGCCCCTCCCCAGCTCCTTCTCACTCTCTAAAAATTAAGAAGTAAGCATTGAAAAACTCAAACACTATTTAAAACAAACAACACTCCTCTGTACAAGAAAAGTTCCTGGTACATAGTAAGTGCTCAACTAATGCCTGGTCTGGCCAGCACCCCACCCCCACCTTCCCACTCAGGACAGAGAGACAAGAGCCCCAGGGTTGGCACACACAAGCTGGCGACTCTGGCTGAGTTCTCAGCCTGCCTTTGTTTGCGTGTGGACGGGGAGGTCCTTCTAGCCCTCTCCTGAATTCAGTCCTTATCCCCCATCGGTCGACCCAGGAGGCCGGCGTGCAGGAGCCAGCACAACTCGGCTTCGTGCAGCATCACCGAGATCAAAAGGCTTGCTGGAGTGGATAAAAACAGCCCGAACACTCGGCATTGCCGCTAAATCAGACTCTGGTCGGGTACACCAGGGAGACTCCAGGAAGCCAGGATGCAAACTCAACATCCCCGATGCTGGCAGCTGAGGCCGCACCCTCCTCCGCTCTCAGGGTTCAGGCATTGTGACCCAACCACCTCCCCACTGCCTGCCAAAATTCCTCTTCTAAAACTGAGATTTGTTTTTAAATCCAGGAAGTCTCCTCCCTGCCTCTGGATAGCCTCTGGCTTGCTGTGTAAGGACCAGGGGAGAGCCAGATGTGGTTGGACAGACCTGGGGCACAGGGAAGGGGTGTGCCTGGGAGCTGACAGTGCAAAGACACCCCCTTAACCTCTGCATCCATGCTCCCGCACCTGCGACTCAGTCCCACTTTCACCCCAACTCTTACAAGGATTCTAAATAGTCTCAGAGTTTCTGGCACATACGGCACCTCCAGGACGAGCGGCAGAGGCATGTTGTGGTGGCTGCACAGCCCCCTCCCCCCTCCCTCACACCAGCGGGCATCCCCCTGGGGGCTGGCACTTAGGAGGCCAGGCAAGTGCTGGCTAAGTGAAGGAACGAATGAAGAAATCAATGACGAATTCAACACACGTGGGAAGAAAGAAAGGCGACACGAGAAAGACCGTCCCTAACCTATGGTTGCCGACACATCACTCAGTCGCCGCCAATCCCTGGGTCTCCCTCTGTCCTTCTGTCTCTGTTTCTAAACACCCACACCCACCAAGATCTGTCATTCTGTCTACTTCTCTCCCAGCAGGCAGCGGTGCGGCCCCTCCTCCTCTCAGAAGGCCTGTCCATTTGCCCACCTTCCCCCTTTCCAGAAGCTCTGTCTTCGTCCCCCTCTTAGCCTAGGCACGGCCACCAGGCTATCCCATCGAGTCTTCCCCTAGAGAACCCCGCCAGCCCCCATGACTTCTCATTGGGTACCACCACCCACTTGCGTCAAGGTGCGCGGGCCTCAGCTCATCCTCTGCCTCAGTGACTCATACTGTATGAACTAACAGCCTTCGTCCACTGAATAAGATTATATTTAGCAACTACCCCAACACCTCCATTCCCCATGACTCAGACTCTGAAGCTTCAGGCTCCCAGAGATGTGGTCAAACATCTCCAATCACAGCTGTAAAACCACCCTCACGGGAAGGACTGACAAAGAGAGGCCAAAACCCAATGGACTAACATGGGCTGACACACATGGTTCTATCCTCTCACGTGAGAGCCTCAGGCAGGCAGGCCAGGCTGTGCCCCACGGGTCCCCCTGGTTATCAGAGGCTCAGGCTCCCTCGGCTCACTGCATCCCCGTGGTGGGGCCCTTGCCCTCATAATCCAGAATGGCTGCCTAAGCACCAACCATCACATTCTTATTTCAACCAACAGGAAGGAGCAAGGAGCAAAACACCCACGCCTTCCTTTTAAAGACCCCACACTTTACGCTTCCCTCTTTTTGGCCAGAACAGCGTCCCAGGCCAACTCTAAGTACTGGGGAGGCTCAGAAATGCAGTCTGGATTCTGATCGGCCTCGTGGCCATGTTAAAAAGCAAAATGCTGGGGCGCCTGGGTGGCTCAGTCGGTTAAGTGTCATACCTACGCTCAGTTCATGATCTCATGGTTCGTGGGACAGAGCCCCGGGTCGGGTTCTGTGCTGACAGCTCAGACCCTGGAGCTGCTTCAGATTCTATGTCTCCCTCTTTCTCTGACCCTCCCCTGCTCACGCTGTCACTCTTAGAAATAAATACACGTTAAAAAAAATTCCCAGCAACTAATACAATTATACAAGCTCATAGATATTCATATGGAGAAAAAGAAAAGGTTATGGGTAGTTACTTAAAAACATTTTTTTTTTATTTTTAAAGAGAGGTGGTCCAGGACGTCCACGTGCCACCTGGTCTTCCCTGCCTCCCTGTCCTTTCCAAGACCCCTGGCTCGTGTGTGGACGCCACTCACCTGCAGGTTCTCTGGAATGCCCACGGCACCAAAGACCTTGACCTCAGAACTGGTTGCTCAAAATGAGTTCAGCCTGGTCTGTGTAAAGCCCTGGACGGAAGGGCACCTTGGCATCGGCGGCCTCCCTATAGAGGCGGCTGCCCGGGACGGAGGCGGTGACTAGCAGAGCCATCTTCTTCCTGCTGAGGTGCCTCAGCTGCTGGTCCACAGCCTGTGCATCGTCAGCGAGCAGGGGTCCCGGCCTGTGGAGACAAGGGTGCTCCACATCGTCCCCTCTCCCACCCACCCCGGACGTGGCAATTCCTCCTTGCTTTTCTAACTGCAAACTCCTACGCATCCTTCAGAGCCCAGGTGGGGCGTTGCCTCCTCCAGGGACTTCTCTCTTCAGCACCCCTGATCCGGCCTGGACACCCTTTCTGTGACCAGCTCTTTCACTCCCTCCTCAAAATCCTCTGCTCACCGGATCCCGGCTGCACTGACGTCCCCGGGGTAGGGACGTCGGGGCCAGCTGTGCATGTCAGGGCCTAGCCATCCTGGCTCAGTGTGGGGATGAGTAAATAATGACGCTGTTGTTAACTCCTCTAATCTAGACTGGGCTGCACGTTCTTGGACGGAACTGAAAAATGGCCCCAATGCTCCTCGACAACCATCATGATGACACTGGGCACGATCGTGGAGACTGGACATGAGTGTGTGCCACACACTACACTGAGCATATCGCAGGAACGATCCTACTGAACCCACGAAGCACCCCGAGTGGGCACCCCTCTTGCCAGGCACTCCGTCATGAGGCCAGCCTGCCAGGGGGCCGGGCAGTCGCTCCAGCCTGTGGCCCGGCATCGCTGACATCGCGGTTACGCTCCGACACACCGTCTGCCCCTCGGCTGGTTAGCAAGGGCCCTTCCACCGCCCTCGCGCACACACCACTCCAGGCCAAGGCACCATCCTTCCCATTTCACAGAGGGAAGCAGCTCAACACCACTGGGCCTGAGCTGGGAAGAGCAGAAAGGGACTCAAACCCGGGCTTTCCAACCCGATTGTGTCCTGCCTGCTGCGTGTAAGTAGCGGCTGAGAATGCCCGTCACCTGGCATGGGATGGCCAGCCCCTCCTGGTGGCCGAAAGGAATGACAGGCCAGAGTGGGGTCATCAACCGCCAGGCTGGGCTCCTGACAGATGGCTGTCGGGACAGATGGCTGCTGTGAGCCCCACGCACCAAAGGGAACCCTCCGTGCAGGCCACTGTTCACACGCAAACCCTCGCAAACTCACCCCGAGCGGCGTCAAATCCTGGTTCTGCCATGAACACGTCAGCGCTGGGAAATAGGAGTCGTCGTCCTTGAACTGGAGGTGGCAGCCAATGAGCCATTCTGGGTGCAGGGTCTTGATGGCTTCCAGCTGGGAGGGGGAGCACTCACCTGGAGACGGGAAGGGGTGAGACGGGCATGGGCCAGGCCTCTTGGCCGCCACACCCCAGCCGCACCTGCCTGCACCTGCCTGCAGGCCCCGAAACAGGGAAGCAAGAACAAGCCACGCGCCGACGGCCGGGCTGTGAAACGCCCCACGTTCCTTCCTCACCGGGTCCCCTGAGGGCGGCCCAGAGCTTCGTGACAGCGCCATAGTTTATAAAAGCTGACGACCATTCTACGGAGGAGGAGGGTCATTCTGAATCACGAACAACTTCAGATCAGAATCTCCGCATGTGGGCCAGAGCCTGCACCCACCAGCATGGCAGAGGGGTCGGGTCCATAACTCACATCGTCTGTTCGCGTCGGCGGGGCGATGGGCAACTGACTGCTGGGCATCAGGAGGGCAACCGTCCCCGACTAATACACCGTTGGCTCGGCACCTGCGCAGCATCGGCCCCGTGCCCGGAAGCAGGAACAGAGAGGTTTCCATGATGCGGTAAAGCTACCTCATTAATCAGAACGAGAACAGTGGTATTTAATTCTACCGGGTACGTGGGTTTAAAAGAAACACAACAACAACAACAACAACAACAAAACGGGCGCCCGGGTGGTTTAGTCGGTTAAGCGTCCGACTTTCGCTTAGGTCATGATCTCGCAGTTCGCGGGCTCGAGCCCCGCATCGGGGTCTGTGCTGACTGCCAGCTCAGAGCCTGGAGCCTGTTTCAGTCTGTGACTCCCACTCTCTCTGACCCTCCCCTGCTCACACTGTTTCTCTCTCTCCTAAGAAATAAATAAAACAGGGGCGCCTGGGTGGCTCAGTCGGTTAAGCTACCGACTTTGGCTCAGGTCATGATCTCACGGTTCATGGGTTCGAGCCCCGCGTCGGGCTCTGTGCTGACTGCCAGCTCAGAGCCTGGAGCCTGTTTCAGTCTGTGACTCCCACTCTCTCTGACCCTCCCCTGCTCATACTGTTTCTCTCTCTCTCTCCTAAGAAATAAATAAAACATTAAAAAAATAAAAAAAAATAAAAAAAAATAAAAGGAACACAACAAAAAACAATCCCAGCCCCTGTCAATGTATTTATTTCTGGCAGCTGATGTCCAGGGCTGCCACGGGCAGGGGACAGGGTCGCACGTTCTATGCATGACTTGGAAAAGGTAATTACAAGAACCAAACTCGGCGGTGAGGCCTGCTCGGTCATTCCTTTCCGGGATTGCCGGCGGTAAACTGGGGCTTTCTTCCCTCGGGTGTGTGGGGGCTGAGATGGCATTTCCAGCTCAGACACAGGCAGTTTCTGGGTGCCGGGCTCTTTTAGAAAGCCTCGGATTTCTAAAAAGCTGGAAGGAACGGGCCCGTGGGGTTTAAACACTCTCTCTGCCTTTGGTGTGAGTTTGAGGAGGGCCATGAGGAGCCTCTTCCCTGCTCCCTGAGCCGGGGGGTGGGGCTCCCCTCCCCAAGCAAGCCCCTCACTCTTTACCTCTCAGGTTAGAGCCTCTGTCTCCCACACTGACGGTCACTTTGGAGGCCTCCTGGAAGCTGGTCTGGCCTGGGCAGACGGAACGGGACACGACCCTTTGAGGGACACGGATCACTATCTGGGGAGGCAGCAGCACTGAGCACCGACCACATGTGGGCTCCTGTGGCTTCACCCTGCTGCCTGGGATGCAGGCACTGCCCACTGCACAGGGGACAAACCTGAGGCCCAACGTCTTTTGTAGCCGTGGCCTGATGTGGTGGAGCTGAGTCACACCCGGGGCCGGTCAGACCCCCCCCTTCCTCTGAATAGGCCTCCTGTCCCAACAGCAGGTCTGAACACGTTCAGTCTGGGGTGGGCTGTGGGTTCGGGCTCCTGTGACAGTTGCAGAACACCTGCCTGTGCATCAGTTTGGTTAACCTGTCGTCCAGCAAAGAGAAGAGGAGCCGTTTTACTTTACTGGCGTTTCTTCCAGATAAATCCACCTGACCAAATGCAACTCACACAGCCTGGGTAGTGAAGGCCCCTGCAGAATCGGCTCCCCAGATTTGGCCCCTGCTCACTCCCTTTGCCTATCCCACACTGGCTGCACCCAGATGCCCCAGTTCTGTGCCTTCCTTGGGCTGGGATCACCCTTCCCCCCAGGCCCCCAGAGCCTGACGCCCTCGGTCCGTGCAGGCCCCCTCCAGCTGGAAGGCTGTCCGCCCACCTCCGGGCAGGCACTCAGCACTTCGGGGCTCCCACAGGTCTGATTT
>JAESUZ010002982.1:0-14077 GCA_017311185.1 Proteles cristata cristata
CCTGCATTCCAGGCACTGAGCTAGGTATTTGATGTTCCCACTACAGTCCCGTGTGGCCTCTTAGTCTTAGGATGATCTCCAATATCTAAATCAAGGTAGAAACTTTGGGGATTATGCTATTCAATCGGCTGCTTTTATTTCATAAATTAAATATATGCAGAAGAGGGTTTCTTGATATAGAAGTTAAAAGCAGTTCCAGCACAAGAGGATTAAAAAAATTATGGCTAGCCCAATATTTTTAAGTGACATATTTCAGCCTTCTGCTAATGTTTCATCACTGAAATATCAGCCCTTTTTCATGTAAACCACTGAGGGTTTGGACAGAGGACAGAAGCATCATATGTTCTACACATCTTGCTATGAGAACTGTCAAATGTTGCAATCAACATTGCCACAGTATCACCGCTGACATGCTTCCAAAAGACTTTTAAAACAAAAACCCACCACAGGCCTGGAACAAAATACACAGCCTAGGAAAATGTGCATCTCATATTTCCTCTGTGGATTGAAAAAACCCACTGTGGCCTGAGGCCAACAACAGGAAGGCTCTTTGAGCTTTTCCTCAAATGCTCCCAGTTTAGAAACATATTTAGAAGTGTGACTGTGGAAAGGGGGAAGCCCCCTTCAAGCCCAAGGGATTTAGTTCCCCTCCGGGGAAATTTCTAGCTCTGACACTCTGGTAAGATTGTACTATAGCAGACAGATCCTACCAGGGTGTCTGCTGGAGATTTCCCTGGGGGGGAAACTGATTAAAAAAAAAAAAAGCCTGAAAAATGCAAATTCCAGACTGGTCTTAAAATGGAAAGACAGGCTGACAGCATGAATGATCTGGGATTCCAAGTTACAAACTTTCCCTCGTGGGGAAATGTGAGCATGGACCTGCTGCCCCTTCTGAACACTGCTAAGCCTTGAAACAATTCCCTCTCAAACCTGCTACTCCTCAGCGGCTCTCAATTTTTTTTTTTAACACTCTGCCATCCCTCCAGTACCCCAAGTGAGAGAATAATAGATTCGTTCTCAACTCCTCCTTCTTCCTCCTCCCCCTACATCCAATCCTCCAGTGAGTCCCAGTAATCCTAAATCTCTTGAATCCACCACTCTTGTTCAAACTGTTAGCATCTCAGCCAGATAGACACCCACAAGCACCCCTGCATGGCAGAGAAACGCTGGCTGCTCACAACTGCGATTCATTTTCTTCCTGGGCGCACACACAGAATGGCCACATCTCCCAACTGCCCTTGCAGCTCAGTTGGGAACCACAGAATGCAGGTGACAGGGATGGAATGTCGCTTCCAGGCCTTATCCTAAAGCCTATTCTTCAGGGACATGGCAGTCACGGATTGAGAATGGTGGCATCATGAATGGAAGGAGCTGGGATCCTTGAGTCACAATATGGAAGGCTGCCAGCCAAATATCTACTTGGACTGTAATGTCAGTGAGATGTAAACCTTTTATTGTGTTAAGTCACAATGTTAAGAATTGTGTTAACAACCAATCGAGGGTTGCTCTTTGTAGCAGTTGGCTTATCCTAACACTGTGCTTCCACTCTTACCCCTCCCCATGTCTTCTATTCTCCTCACAGATGCCGGTGTAACGTAACTACAGTACATATTTGAGCATATCGCCATCTACCACTCCCCAAGCACCAAAAGATGAAAATTCTTAAATGCTTGCCCTGGACCTTAGGAAAGTTCAAAATTCTCAAGATGGCCTGCAAGGTCTAACCCTGTTGAGCTTTCCTCTGATCTGTCCCTATTCATCCATCCATCCATTCATTCATTCATCCATTCACCCATTTATTTATTCAGTGAATACATAGTGAGCGTCAACTATGTGTCTGTAGCTATATTATAGCTGGGGATAGATTAAGGGTAAGAGAGAAAGGAGGAAAATCATTTGGGAAGCTATTATATTTGTCTCAGAAAAAAAGATAGTGAGGACCTGAGCTACGGCATGTCTCTAGGTCTAACACTCCAGCTATGATGGGAGACTTAATAGACAGATCCAACCATGGCATCAGACTGGGAGATTTCCCTGGTGGGATACTGATAAGCAAAAACCTGAAAATGCAAGTTCCAGCCTAGCCCAAAGAGGGAATAAGAGAATTTGAAGATATTTACCTACATAGACCTGATGAATGAGAAGAGTACTGGGTCCAAGATATTTTAGGAAGTACGTTTGTCAGGATTTGGGAACTGACTGACTGACTGGCTGACTGACTGCCTATGGAAGGTGAGAAAAGGAGTCTAGGTGGAATCCAGGCTGTGGGGAAGATGCCAGTACCACGCTATGTCAATTACTGTAGCTTTGTAGTAAGTTTGGAAATCATGATGTCTTTCCATTTATTTAGGTTTTTATGTCTTTCAACAATGTTTGGTAGTTTTCCCCACACAAATTTTGCACTTCTTTTGTTAAACTTATTACTAAGTATTCTATTTTGATGCTATTATAAATGGAATTGTTTACTTGTTTCATTTTGAAATTGTTCACTGCTAATGTATACAAATACAACATTGTTGTGTACTAATCTTGTATCCTGAAGTTTTACTCAACTCATTTATTTCTTCTGGCAGTTTTATTTTCTTAATGTTTATTTATTTTATTTACTTATTTACTTATTTATTTATTTATTTATTTATTTATTTTGAGAGAATGAAAGCAGAGGAGGGGCAGAGAGAGAGGGAGAGAAGCATCCCAAGCAGGCTCCGAGCTGTCGGCGCAGATCCAGGCTCAGGGTGTCATCTCATGAACAGTGAGGTCATGACCTGAGCCAAATTCAAGAGTCGGATAGTTAACTGAGTGAGCCACCCAGGCACCCCTCTTCTGACAGTTTTATCTGGAAATTCCTTAGGATTGGCTACATATAAGATCATGTCATCTGCAAATGGACATAGTCTTTCCTTCAGTTTCAGTCTGGATGGTTTTTTCTTGCCTAATTGCCCCAACTAGAACTTTTAGTACAATGATAAATACGAGTGGCACAACTGGGCATCTTTTTCTTGTTCCTGAATGTGTGGGGAAAGCTCTTGGTCTTTCACTGAGTATATTAGCAGTGGGTTTTCTTAACTGTTCTTTATCAGGTTGAGCAAGTTCCCATCTATTCTCAGATTTGTGAGTGTTTTTTTTTTTTTTAATCATGAAAGGGCGCTGGGTTTTATCAATACTTTTTATGTATCTACTGATGTGGGGTTTTTTCCTTTGTTTTATTGATATCGTATCTCAGTTTCCTTTTTAAGCTAAAATCTAGAGTGTCAGTCAGTTAAGCATCCAACTCTTGATTTTGGCTCAGGTCATGATCTCACAGTAAGTTCAAGACCCACATTGGGCTCTGTGCTGACAGTGCAGAGCCTGCTTGAGACACTCTCTCTCTCTGTCCCTCCTTGCCGTCTCATATTAAAAAAAAAAAAAAAAAGCTAAAATCTTAGGAGACTCAACATATGAAACAGAGTGGGGGTTTGCTCTGGTGGAAGCAGGAAAAGAAGCTTGGGTTCCACAAGAAACTAGCCAGGATCCGAAGAAGAGCAAGTATCCCCCATGGCTGTCATCTAAAACTCCTCTTTGGGCCTGGCTCTGTTAGCCAACTAAACCCTGACCCTCAGCCTCAGGAGGCCCTGGTTGGCAGGGCTGGCTGATTATAAGTACGCAGCCACTTTATCAACAGCAGCTCATTAGCATCCTGCAAATTGTGTGCTTATCACAGCACAGGGGTCCGGAGCCAACTCCCCCACTACCTCTTTGGCTGAAGGATTGATCTAGGGCCTTTGGAATCCTCAACACTTGCCCTTTTTGTTGGTAGCTCTCCATTAGAGAGTTCAGATCCATGGTTACAGCAAAGCTTGTACTTCTAAAACCTTGATTATAATCAACCCAAAATACAGAGGTTCAGTATCTCAAACAGATTGCAGACAGCCCACTGATTACTTTTTGGGAAGACTGATTAAGACACTTTATTATGGAAAATGAATGCATCCAATGTCCCCAAATACATTTGTGACAAGAACAGACACACAGGAGACACAGACAATAGTTGCTACATCACAGCCTTTTTTCCAAAGGATGAAACATCATTCAAAAATGGGGTGGCGCGGTTGGGAGAGAGGTGGATAAAGAAAGCAGGTACTGTCCTGTTGATTAAAAAAAACAATAGGTTGGCGTAGCAAGAACACATACTGTGAGCCCAGGAAGCAAGACAAGCTGAAGCCTTAGGTGATGACACCGTCCACCTGTAGCATCTCAGAGAAGCTAGACCACCATACCATTGAGAGGAGCCATTTTGTGCTGGGTTGAAATCATGGGCCAAGTGGCCTTAACTGTAATCTCCTTAGAACAAAACACCTGCTTAGTCAGAGATCACTCACGCAGCTCCCCTGCTTGTTCGGTCTAAAGGGGGTGGGGCCCAAGTGTCATCCCCTTCCACAGCTGGCATGTCTAGTTACAACCAGATAGTCACCACTTAGCAAGTTAGCTCTCCTTGGGGATTAGGAGCTGAGCTTCTCTTCCATGTGAGGAGGTTGACCAGTTCCCAAATTCTGGCGTGGTACATCGTATGTGCGGCAGCAGCAGTGTTAGCCTATGATGCCCAGCGATGGGAAAGTGACAAGGGCTGAGGCAGGAGGGGCAACCTCAGGACCAAGGGATTTTAAACTAGTGGTTGTTTTCTAGAAGAGCTAGAAAAACACACTTCGGACAAACCTTTCTGACGTGAAAAGGAATGGCTATGAATACGGATTACAGATTGGGCCAGTGACCGTGACCGTGACATATCCATCCAGGACGGTCAGGGTAGGGAGGACACAGCCTGCAGACATGCAAGTTTCCAAACAGTGAATTTTAAGAACAAAGGTGCTTTCTCCTGAGTAAGGTCACCAAAACACTCCCGAGTGCTTCACAGCCTCAAACATACAGAGTACTCATGCTAGGTGATACTAATGCTCACCCGCAATATATAGTGTCCTCCATTGCCGCCAGCAGTCAAGATGGATCAGCTCTCAAAAGGGTATTCAACACCACCACTTGCCACTGTGGCCATCGCATTGTCCCTTTCCCCAGCTTGGACAAAACGTCCCAGCAGCCGCCAACATGAAATAACCACTGAAAGACAAAGCAAGCTTCTCCCAGGTTGACAACATGTAATAACCAGCTATGTTTGCAATCAATGAACTCAAATTGGGGGCAGGCCATCCTCCTCTTCATATGACATGTGTGATGCTTAGAAACAATTGATCCTGTCACCTGCCTGCAGTGCAGGGTCCCCAGACGGAGCTTGCAACAGGAGACCCAGCCATCTTCCTCGGGGTGTTTGGTTTCTTGAAGTAGGAAAACACATGGATACCGCTCCCTACCCCACCATCCTTCCCCTCACTGGGGTTCGGGAGCCAGAAGGGGTCGCTCAAGACCACTTGGATTGTTGAGCAGAAGGATATTCTGCTACATGTACTGGGGGCAGGGGCGGTGAAAGAAGGAAAAGAAAAAGTCTGAACGTTTGATACATCATCCCCAGGGCATTTCTGCTATTTAGCAATGAATTTGGCCCCATAGCATGGGGGAAAGAAGGGCAGTAGCAGGAAGCAAAAAAAAAAAAAAAAGATATTAAACCTACTTAGTAGTCAGTCTCAATCCTAACCGCCCACCTTCCTACACCTCTGACGGCTGCTAAACCTTGCCTGGGTCAAGTTATCTCGGCTTCTACATTCAGCAGTTCAGACACAAACAAAATCATGCAGTACCTTCAAGTAGCCCCTTCATCTCCATCCTCAGTAAGCTGGCCACGTTAAGGAAGATACCACATGTGCAGGGACGCAAGTCCCCAAATACAATGGTTGGTAGCTAAGACTGCTGTGAGTCAGAAATTTAGACTGTTATAGTAGAGAAGAGTTTTAAAAATGTAATACTGTTTATTTAACTTCAAAAACATTTCAGCATTCTAAACATACAAAAAAAATAACAGAATGTTTGCAAATTGTGTTTAGTACAGAAGGTTCTTGAACTTTCATTGATGCAGTGGCTCTTTGCTTTGCCGACAATGAAGAGTTCTACAGTTTGTTTCAAAACAAACAGTTTAAAACTAACGCACTTAACTAAAAAAGATCCAAACACTTCTCATGCCAGCTGACCCCCCCCTTGTCCACAGCTAAGAATGGCAGCAGAATGCTAGGTCACTATATACAGAAACAAGACAACCTGAAGCTAAACGGATGCCCACTGCAGTGTCCACAGGCCCAGCCTCACAGTGCACGCCCTGAGCTACAGCCCCTCCAAAAGGCATCTTCCCCCACAGCCTCAAGCCAAGCAAGGAGCATCAAGACTTTGTCTCGGTTGTTCTGTCCTTTTTACAAACTATAGATATGTACAGTTGAGAACTCAGGATTTCTAGCCAATAACCATAGAGTTAACACCACCTTACAAGTTCAAAAAAGAAAATGCCAGAAACATCTTTAAATGCCTTGTCACACCAACAGCAAAGTGCACAGAGTGAGGAGAACACGAGAGCCTTTTCGTTTTAAAAATGTTTGGAAATATGTACAACTTTGATACAGTTTCAGGGTGCTCCGGACACCCATGGCCGCTTCATGTAAACCACTGACAATTTCTAGAGCACTTTGAAGAGACTACAATATGACCATGACCCAATTGTGTAATTAAACCTAACGAGGGCAACAGACACGTCTCAAATGAGAGAGGTGTCAATGACGGCGCTCCCTACTCTAAGGTATTCACAAGGAGACGGATAAACAGTTTTTTTTTATTCATCTTCTTCCTCCTCCTCCTCCTCCTCCTCTTCTTCCTCATCTTCCTCATCTTCCTCTTCCACCTTTTTCCGGGCAACTTTTGCAGGACCCTTTGCGCCATCAAACTTTCCTTTAGACTTATAGTCGGCAACATCCTGGAAGGGACAGAGACACACATTCCAAGTGAATGGACAAGCCCCCCCACAGCTGTCCCCACCTCAGAATAAGAAAGCAGGGACGGACACCAAGTAAGACAGGGGTGCTATCTGAAGTCGGTTTTCAGATACATACACATTTGGGTCGGAGGCTCTCAAATTTAGAAGTTGAGGGGTGTTCAATAGCACCACCAAATCCTCTGCCCTTGGCACCCCATGTTATCAAGATTTTTAAGCCTGCCTGAAGTTGTCCTGAAGACCCGATTCTGTTAGAGGCATGAACACCAGCACTCATTGCTGATCTCGCAGGGAACGGGGCCCTCGCGAGCTACAGTAAGTGCTCAGCCCACCAAAGCAGCCTCACGCCCCCACCCACCCACACTCAGGGCAGCTGACGCCTGCCCCTCCAGCCCAGTGGCCCAGGGACACCGTGGCCCACCTCACCTTCTCGTACTTCTCCTTCAGCTTCGCCGCCTTGTTGTTGTAAGGCTGCTTTTCACTGTCACTTAAGTTATTCCACATCTCACCCAGCTTCTTGGCCACATCTCCAATGGAGATACCAGGGTTCGTAGACTTGATCTTGGGGCGGAATTCCGAACAGAACAGGAAGAATCCAGAGCTTGAGGGAGAAAATTGTATACATTAGATAAGAACCCATACAATCATGAGCCAAAATTTAAGCCAAAATTTAAGCCAAAATTCTGCTCCTGAGCTCACAGATTTCCTATCACTGTGACACCTCCCTAAAGTGAAGAAATATGTGACACCATATATACAATGTTACAAAGGTGTACTTCCAGAATGTGTAAGAAGCTTCAGAAATACCTTGTGCTTTCTCAGTCTCTCAGTTACTGGAAAAGGGGGAGAAAACATACTGAAGGACCCTGACATCGAGCTGGGCTGCCTCTCTCACAACAGAAAGGTCAACAGGCAACCAGAAGCACACAGCTCACAAATATCTCAGCCTTAACAGCAGACTTCCTGGGCGCAGCGTTTTAAAGCCCCAAGTATAGAATGCTTTGCAGTGTATCTCAACATTTTTAAGGTAACATGCCTTCTTAAAAACCCTTCAAGTAGAAGGAAACCTGTTAACTGTCATCCTGAATCCTACAGTCACTTACGGTGGCCTTTTGGGGGCATTAGGGTCCTTCTTCTTCTTGCCTCCCTTAGCTGGTCCATAATCCTTCATTTCCCGGTCATAGCGCACTTTATCTGCTTTTGCCATTTCATCAAATTTAGACTTCTCTTTCCCAGACATTGTCTGTAAAGAACAGGACCTGTTAAATTCCTCGGGGCAGTGAGTAGGCCCTAAACCCTTGCCCAGCTTTAAAAATCAGAAGCACACGCACAATTCTAAAGACAGGCAAGAGGAGCGTAAGAGGAAGAAAACAGCCACTCAGGGCTACTGTGAAGGTGAGTGACACCCCCCCCCACACACACACATATGAAAAACTAAGAGCACCTTGAAGGACACAAAAGAAAAGTACCTTCCACCTCTCAGAGCACTTCTTAGAAAATTCGGCAAAGTTGACAGGAACCTCTGGGTTTTTCTTCTTATGTTCCTCTCTGCACGTCTGCACAAAGAAGGCGTAAGCAGACATCTTGCCCTTTGGCTTCTTGGGATCACCTTTAGCCATCCTGACTGTGATGGATGAAGGAGGAGAGACAAAGGAAAACAAATATGAGGACTAGAACAGACCTGTGAGATATACCAAAGGCAGAGCAAAATTAAAATCAAGCTTGCTATGAGGAAGCAGCCCCCCACCCAATGCCTGATGCCCCTAGGCAGCTGAAGGCAGAGTGGGGAGGAGATCAGCTTCACTGTCGCTTGTCATTTAACTTTTGACCAGCATGAAGCGCGCTGGTTTGCGAGTTACTTCTCCCAGAGCGATCAAGTTCTCCAAATGGAACCGACCCAAGTGGGGTGGCTCAGCGCTGTATTACGATTCAGAGCTACTACGACGTTTAGAAAACTACAACCACAAAGTGGGAAGGGCGCCGGGAGGACACCTTTGTAGGGGTGCGGGCGGATGACTTAAGGCTACCTGTCAACTGTTTTAACTCCTGTGTTACAGAAATACAGTCACCGCTGCTAAACATGAGATCAAAGCATAACTGTAAATAGGGAACACTTCAAGTGTCATTATTGTCGGTGCGTTTGGCTTACAGAAATGGCTTTTGTAGGAAAGGTGATCTGGCAAGTGAGCAGCTATCCTGTACTAGTACTTCAAATCCGTCACTTTGTCACTATCTAAAGGGGGAGGGGATGCCAAAAGGGCTAGTCTTGCTCATCTGTAAGGCGGAACGCATGTCCAGCCAAGAATACTTTCTCCAAAGTTTCCAAATAAAAATGCAGCTGTGGCGTGTCATCGTCCCTGTCCCACCCCCCAGCTTCCCGCCATCTTTTCCTTTTCCCACACCCAAGGTCATCATGTAAAACTAAAGCGCTCCCCTTTGCAGAGACCAACCGAGGGGCTGCGTTAGGGCCCCGCAGTGGCTGTGCGGGTGGGGCGGGACGGGGCGCAGGGGAGCCCGGGGCTGGCAGCGGGCAGCCGAGCTCGGCCCCGTGCTGGGTCACCCGGACACCCATAATTCACCTTCCATTTTGTCAAAAGCTTCGTGATGAAAGAAACTGCCCCTGAAATCTCCCGCAGCCACCCCCGGGGGGCGTGCGGGGCCGGGGGCGGCGGGGGCGGCAGCGCGGAGGGCGCAGAGCCGGGCCGGTAGCGGCGGCGGCAACGGTGGCGCCCGCCGTGCCTCCGAGCCCCGCTCGCTAAAATGGCTGATCCGCGCGCGGCCAGCGCAGGCGGCGGCGGCAGCGAACAAAGCGGTCCGGCTGCCGCCGCCGCCGCCGCCGCCGCCGCCTCGCCGGCCCGCCCCGCCGCCCGGGCCGCCCGGGGGCGCGGGGCGGCGGGCCGGGCCCCCCGCCGGCGCGGGGCGCACTCCTCAGGATAACAAAGGCGCCCGTGCAGCCATGACTCGGCGCGCCGGGAGGCCGCGGCGCTCCCAGCCCTCCGCCGCCGCCAGCTCCGTGCCGCGGGCGCCGGGCCGAGGACAGAGCCCGCCCGGGAGCCCCGCCCGCCCGTCCTCCCCTCGCCGGAGCCCAGCATCGCGCCAGCCATGTTAGCGGCGGCGGCGGCGGCCGGCGGGCAGGCGACGAGCGGGGGGCGGCCGGCCCGCGCACTCCCGGGCTGCCGGGCGCTCCCGCGACGGCCATGTTAATGCAGAAGCAGCAGTGCAGTCAGCGGGCCCGCGCGGCGCCCGGCCGAGCCCGGGAGCGAAGTTTGCCCGCGTCGTAGCCCCAGGCGGGCACCGGCCCCCCGCCCCCCGCCGAGTCCGTCCCGGGCCGGGGAACACCCGTCCTCCTTCCCAGTGCCGCCGCCCCGCGTCGGGACGCGCGCCGCCTGAGCCCGCAGCCCTCAGACGCCCCTGGGCTCGCGCAGCCGCCGCAGCTGCCCCAACATCTGGCCTCTGGGGGCCTCGGTCCCTCGGCTGCTGCCCGGGGGGCGGGGGCAGGGCGGCGGCCGAGGGCGGCTCCCCGAAGGGGGCTCAGCCCCGACTGCGGGGAGCTGAGGATGAAGCATTGAAAAGTTGAAACACCTGAATTGCTTCCTTCCACCACTGAAGGAAGAAGGGTGGGAAGGGCGCAGGGGACGACAGGCAGGAGGATGAGGCGGCAGGGCGCGCTCGCGGCGGCGCAGGCCCGGAAAGTTGTGTGCGGGCGCTGCGACGCGGCGGCGGCGGCGGCGGCGGCGGCGGCGGCGGCAGGCGCGGGCGGTGGGAAACGTACCTGTATTGTTCGCTAGTCTGGGCAGCGCAGGGCACGACGCGAGGCTCAGCGCTCCCCAGCCTCGCGCTAGCTGCCTCCACGAGAGCCGCCTGATTGGCCAGCGGGCTCCGCCGTTTAAAACAGCCTCCTCGCCCGGCCATTGGCCGCGGGCCTCATGCATATTAAACAGGCGCGGGCGCCCATTGGGCGCGGCCGCTGGGATCATTCATTCAAACAGAACTACCCGCCGGTGCTGGCTGCCGAGGCAAAACAGAGGAATAATAATATTCTCGCTTTCCCACCCCCCGACCCCTTTGAACTGAGCTGAGATCTCAAAGGACTTTGGAGGGGTGGCCCCGCCATTCCCTGAGGCCTCGGCCTCTGGCGTGGGAAGACGAGGTCGAGCCCGGCTGCCCTGGCCTCTGCTCCCGCCCCGCTGCGGCCTGGGCGCCTCTGGCCCGGTCCCCTGACCCCCAGGCAGCCCTTTAGCCCCGGAAAACCTCCAGGGACGGAGCGGCGAGGGTTGACGGTCTTCCGCCTCTACCCAGTTTCGACACAGCTCCGCGACAGGGGCCCCGACTCTGCTCGCTGACTCCTCATTGCAGGTGGAAGACAGCAGCTCGCTTGCCAACACCTCGGAATATAGGCGCTAGGGCTATGCCGCCCCTCCCGAAGGGGACCGGGCTTCGCTTCTGCGGACCGCGCTTGGCCAGGCTCTTTGCACTAACTGCCAGAAAGTCGGTTTGTGCCTCCATTTGCGGAAAGGGTGAGCTAGGTGGGCTAGAGGAGAGAAACGGAGTTTGGCAAAAGCAGAGAAATTGTGAGACACTGTAGTTTTGTGGGCACGGATTCCGCCTCTTAACCGCCTCAGCTCAGGCCCGCATTCCCTCTGCTGTCCTGTTACACACCCTGGTGAAGAATAAAACTTCTTGGAATGAATGAATGGGCTTTCACTTGGCCTCGGCTTTGCCACTGACTGGTGATACGGCCTTGAGCAAGTCACTTCTTTGCGGGGGGAGGGGTCAGGCAATGGTTTTCAAAATGTAAGGGGAGGCAGTGTCACCTCTGAGGGGTGTTTGGAAGTGCCCCCTGACTGGGAGTCCTTTCTGGAATTTTATAAGAGAAGGGGATGGCTAGTGATGCTAAATGTTCTGCACTGCACACGACAGTCACACACAAGGAAGTAATTTCCCACTCCAAAAGCTAGTATCACCCTTGTTGAGAAATATGTGGGCCCTTCCCTCTTTGGGGTAACACGAGCTTCCTGGAAAGAATGGAAGAAAAACGGAGGATGAGGAAAAGGAGCACATTTTAAGGGCTGAAATTTGGAGAAAATAATGTAAGAAGAAACAAGAGATTTTCTAAAGCACTTGAAGGGCCAAGATAACCAGCTATTTACAATTCACATATTTAGAAATGCTGCTTCCAGAAACTGTATCTGAGTTTGAAGCATGCAATTGAGCTGACCTCACAAAGCATCTTCCTCCCTACCACCACCCAGCCCTTGTCAGCTCCTCTAAGCCTCCTGGGAAGGCCCAAGCCCTTGCAGCTGGCACTGCTAGGCTTCCATCATTAGGGATCCAACTGAGACCCAAAGGCAAGATAATGCTGCTTTTGACAAGAGCTGACAAGCAACAAGTCACTTTCCCAGGTCCCCAATTTAAAGACTTTTAGGAAACCAAACATCTTAAGGCCACCTGGTCCAATCCTTTGCCTAGTTAGAGCTAGCTGAGTGGTTGCCGACCTTCTGCTTGCATACCTCCATTCCTAGGGAGCTTACCACCTCCCTTCTGGGCTGTCTCTTTCATCTTAGGCAATCTCTGAGCCTTGGGGTCACCATCCTGCACACAGTACAATTTCTTTCCCTTCAGGGATTTCATGGCAGGCCAGGTCTCTTCTCCATGGGAACAGCTCCAGGTTCTTCCATTATGAGGTACTCAGGGTCTGACCTGCCCAGACCACTCCCTCCTGCCCTGTCTGTGTCCTTCCCAGAGGGAAACAGGGTCTTCACATGTGATCTGAGCACTGTCTCCCCTCCACCACACTGCCCTCGCCTCTCAATGTCGTCAGGCCTCTCTAGGCCCAAGATGTGACTTGGGGACTCAGGTGGGACAGGGGTCTCCTTCTGGTGTACTAGCCACATTGGGAAGCTGCACTTAGCAGTTGGCAGGTACCAGGGTGTGAGAACCACAGTGGTTAACCTTCAGAGCGCACAAAGCACCACTTGGGGGGGAGACCCTGAGTGGATAGCGAGGTTCACACTTATAAGCAGAGGCAACTCGCAAACAGCACATGTAGAGACACTCACGTTCCGGCACACTGAGGGCATTCCCAAAGACAGCAGCCTGAAAGCCAAACCAGGGCAATAAGAGCATCCTCCGTCTAGAAGAGATGATATAGGGTACAGTAAGTGGTGCCCAGACACCACCCTCAAGACCCATTCTGCTCCACCCCGTGCCACAGCCCTGCCCATTGGTCTACTATTTCTATGGACATACTTCGAATGACGAAAGGCTTGCTCTTATCCTTCAAAGGAAGGATCTCCATCTCTGCTCCTGAGACACCTCCTCCTTCTGTCAAGCTGAAGCACTTATCCAGGAGCTAACACCTATGGACACTGTCATCAGAACTTCACAAAACATGATTACGACACGGCTGAGTGCGTCAGAGATCTGAACACTGTTGCTATGGTTCCCTGCTCCTGCCCACCCCCCCCAACAAAGGCACGTATCACCCCAAGTCTCCATGTCCTCTTGAGTCCGATCTCCCCAATTCCTCCATCCCTTCCCCACAAGCCTTGGTTGGGATGCTCTCCACAGTCTTTCTCCTCAACACTGCCCATCTGCGGGAGCGTGCCTGAGCACAAGCTGTGGCTTAGCAGGCTCCTATCTCAGCAGAAACTCATAATTCAATTCCATGTTCAGAAGGGGGGGTGAGGTGACATAGAGGTGGGGCAGAGGCAAGGTCGTGGGTTTGGGTTCTGTCGCTGACTTTGGCTATGTCACCTCAATGTCATCCCTCAAAGGTGATTTGACTCACCTATCCACCCTAGCCCCTGTGTAATCTGCTTGAGAGGGAGGTGCCTGAAGGTGGTCTGCTTGTCACCAACATCTGGGAAGGGCTAAAGACCAGTCCGGAAGGGGAAAAAAGTTACAGAAAGGCAGGGGTGCCCGCACGTGGCCTGGATTCAGAGGCCCGGAGGTAGCCTGCCTCCTCCGTCTGCATCAAAGCCCAGGGCAGGTGACTTGGGGGGTAGCTCCAAGTGGTCAAGGTGATGGAGGGCACTCTGGGCCTCTGCCCTGGCCCTCACTGGAAAGCACTTTAACCACATTAATCACCTCCGAGGCCCAGCACCAGGCTAACCCCATCCACAGAAGGGGGAACCTCAAACCAGAATCCCCTAAGTTGCTTGGCTGCCTGGGAAA
>JAESUZ010002983.1:0-13939 GCA_017311185.1 Proteles cristata cristata
ATCCATCCATGCATCCACGCATCATCAATCTATCCATCCATTCATCATATTCATCCATCCATCATGTATATCCATCCATCCATCCGTCTGTCCATCCGTCCATCGACTCATCCATCATATCTTTTTTTCTATGTATGTATGTATGTATGTATGTATATATGTATCTATCTATCTATCTATCTATCTATCTATCTATCTATCTATCTATCTATGTATCTATGACAGTGGTTTACAACCCAGAACAATTTTTCCCCCAGGGGACATCTGTCTTTGTCATTTCTGGTGGAGACGCTGAGGAGGAGCTCCTGCTACCATCCGGTGGGTGGAGACCAGAGAAGCTGTTCCACACCCCACATTGCAGAGGACGCCCCACATCAGAGAGTGACTCACCCACACGTCACTAGGCCCGGGGCTGAGAAATTCTGCCCTAAAGAAGGAGTCTGTCCACATTGTCCCTCGAGGCTCCACCTCTGGGCGACCCCCTTGACAGCACTCCTTTCGGACGTCACGTGGTCCCCATGTATATTTATGATCACATAAATTTCCTGGGGGATTTGATATCGGATGACATCTTAGTTTTTCCTCATCACCTTCACGGTTGCTCGGTAAGTCAGTCACAGGAACACAGATATCGTACTATTTTGCTTTTAATTTGTTTGTGTTTAAAGCATGCTTCATGCCACCCTTCTGACTCCTGAGTTTTCCCGCATCACCTTTCTCCACCACCCCAATCCGGAGTCTGACCTCTGCAGGCCAGCTGAGGGCACCGGGGCACGTACCGTATTCGGGCGCCTGAGTCAAGCTGGGCCAGTGAGATGCAGAGCTATAAACAGAGATTTATTTTAAGGAATCGGCTCACACAATTGTGCCGGTGCAATTCCAGGATCAGTCTGGGTCAGTCCGAGCCTGAAGCCTGTTCTGCGGGCTGAATGCCCTCTCGCTCGGGGGAGGGGAAGGGGGTGCTCAGGTTCTGTTCTCGTAACTCCTTCAACTGATTGGATGAGGCCCACCAACGTTAAGAAGGACGATGTCCTCTACTCAAAAACTCACTGATGGTCCTGTGCTGATTTTACTCATTCGCAAAATGCTTTCACAGAAACATCCAGAATGGTATTTGGTCACGTACCTGGGCACCATGCGTGCGGTTAACTGTCACAGGTGGATGGACTCCTGAGCCGGGAGGTAGAGGGCTTACGCCTTGCTCGTATGATCCACGGAGAGCAGAGAAAGTCTGTCTGCAGGGAGAAAAGCAGACACGCAACGCAAAGAAAATACAATATGTGATCCCCGCAACCTTCCAACATCCATGGCTAAGCTGGGGCCATTTCCTTCCTTTTTTTAAAAATGTGTTTAATGTTTATTTTTGAGTGGCAGAGACAGAGCACAAGCAGGGGAGGGTCAGAGAGAGAGGGAGAGTCAGAATCTGAAGCAGCTCCAGGCTCTGAGCTGTCAGCACGGAGCCCGACGTGGGGCTCGAACCCACGCACCTCGAGGTCATGACCTGAGCTGAAGTCGGACGCTCAATAGACTGAGCCCCCCAGGCACCCCCGGGGCCATTTCCTTTCTCACAGGCAATGGATCACCCCTGAATCCTGACGAAGGTGACTTAGCCACGAACAGGAGGTCGGACGCTCGCAAGTGAGTGGACCCTGAAAACACGACGCTCCGGGGGCGAAGCGGACTCCCAGGGCCGCCGAGGGGGTGATTCCATTCGCGTGAGGTTTCCAGAACGGGGAAAGTCCGCGGAACAGAATGGAGTCAGTGGCTGCCGGGCGCTGGAGACGGGGAGTGCGGAGGGATTGCGAACGGGGATGGGGTCTCCTTTGGGGAGATCAGAATGTTCTGGAATTGGATAGACGCGGTGGCTGCACAACTGGGTGCATGTGCTAAATGTCGTTGAATTGTGCACTATCAAGTCGTGAATTTTACGTTTTGTGGATTTCACCTCCATGAAGAAAAGCACCCGTTTTTAAGGTCTTTTTAATGTTTATTTATTTATTAAAAATTTTTAAATGTTTGTTCATTTTTGAAAGAGAGAGAGACAGAGCGTGAGCAGGGGAGGGTCAGAGAGAGAGGGAGACACAGAATCCGAAGCAGCTCCAGGCTCCGAGCTGTCGGCACAGAGCCCGACGCGGGGCTCGAACTGTGAGGCTGTGACCTGAGCTGAAGTCAGAGGCTCAACCGACTCAGCCAGCCAGGCGCCCCGAAAAATACCCATTTTTAAATAACCGAGCTGACTTTTGGGGGCCCCAGGGTCACGGGAGCAGGGCTCCTGCTTGCATAGCCGAGAACACGTACGAAAACCCAGTGAATCAGAGAACACTTTCTGTGGACCTTCGTGCCGTGGGTCGGTGTTGACGATTTTCACTGTAGCATTTCAGGCGTCTTCTGAGCGCAGTCCCCGAGATGAGACATTTGGTTAACCGTCTGTGGGCAGATACACAGCACGTCCAAGTAAGAGCCTCGCCCGCGTTGGCCCGTGTGGGTCCGTTTCTGGGTTTTGTTTGTAAGCTCCGTGCGGTGCTGTGGGCACGCACACATTTCCCCGGTAAACATAGACCTTCTGAGCTGGGAGGGGGCAGGGGGAGCATGACACTTCTGTAGACAGATGTCCCAGGGAGAAGAGCACGGTCCTGTGTGGTTTGCTGAGCGGCTGAGCCCCTCCCTGTGTCCCTTGGTGCACGAGAGCCTTGCCCTCGCTGGACAAGCGTCCACCGGCCGTTGCGTGCACGAGGGCAGACGCGATAAGGTGAGCTTGCTTTCTGCGGGCGCTCACGACTGCAGGGCCGTGCGGTGGGAACGGAGGCCTGGGCACGGAGCCGTGGCCACCGGGGCTGGCGAGCCGCTCTGGTAGATGGAGACAAGGAAGGGGGACACGGTGGTCAACGCCCTTTCCAGCCCTGCACGTTCCTGGAACTCTGCATGTGACTGTGGTCAGGCACCGCACCGTGCCTGCTGAGTGATAAGGGGAAACGGAAGGAGAGGAAAGCAGGAAACGAGCCACCCCCACCCTGCTCCCCACGGCCGGGGAGCGAAACGCCCACGGAAACCCCACCTGAAATGTGGGGCGTCTCCCGTCCCACAAGGCTGGGTAACTGCTGTGCGATGGCAACCGGGCTGTTGTGCCAAACAAAGGCGGGAGAGACCGTCCCTATGTGAGCCGGCCGCACATCCCCCATGTGCGTGCCCCATGTGCAGTGACCAGCATAATGTCGGTCCCAGCACATGATATTTTAAAACAATAATTGTGGTCGAAAACACCCACGATGGACATAACGCTGCTGTGTGCAGTAAGGGTGGGGCCGGTGGGGTGGCACTCATGCAACATGATGCGAGGGCGATGGCCATCCAGTCAAGAGAAATTGTCCAACATGGCAATTCTGTCATTCAAAACAGAGGAGATGAGTGAAGAGAAAGGTTTGCGAACATCTGTGATGAGTTTGTTTCTATTAAAGTCAAGAGGGTAGAAATATAAAAAGAGTGGGTAAGTGGCTGGAAGTGGATGGATGGATGAAAGGATGGATGGATGGATGGGTGGATGGATGGATGGGTGGATGGATGAATGGATGGATGGATGGATGATGGATGGAAATGGATGGGTGGATGGATGGGTGGGTGGATGGGTAAGGTGGATGGGTGGATGGATGGGTGGGTGGGTGGATGGATGGATGTGGACGGAATGGGTGGATGGATGGATGGATGGATGGATGTGGATGCATGGATGGATGGATGGATGG
The DNA here is from genome assembly GCA_017311185.1 of Proteles cristata cristata. Taxonomy (NCBI): domain Eukaryota; kingdom Metazoa; phylum Chordata; class Mammalia; order Carnivora; family Hyaenidae; genus Proteles; species Proteles cristata. The sequence continues at coordinate 3,738 of JAESUZ010002983.1, forward strand.
ATGGATGATGGATGGATGGATGGATGGATGGGCTGAAAGGGTGGGTGGATGGTGGATGGAAAGAAGGAAGGAAGGAAGAATGGATGACTGGATGGATGGATGGATGGACGGACGGATGGATGGATGGATGGATGGATGGGTGAATGGATGGAGAGGAGAAGGGCTGGCCGTGCTCTGACATTGGATCCTAGTTGAGGAAACTGGTCACTGAACTTCTCACTGGCTGCTCAGGACCGGGCCTTGCCCCTGGGTCTCTCTGGCAGGCCTCACTTGTTGGACACCTACCTCATGAGGCCACTACCCTGAGCCTCTCCCAACTGTCACTTGTCACTGGAACGTTCCAGATGGCCTATCCCTGCACGGTTTGCTCTGAAGGCCATGCTCCTTCCTGCTGTGGCTCACTGCAGCCTGGTGCTCTACTCTCTATCCTGAATTACACCGCAATTACCCTAAAGTGAAAAGGGAAGGCCAGCACATCGGTGAGAGGTGTGAGGACGTCATTTCTCTCGGAGGGAGGGACACTTCTGTATCTCGGTTTTGGATCTTCACTTCCTGTTCTCAAGCCGCCCTTCGATATGATCTCTACAACATCTGATTTCTTACTCTTGTTGTTGAGAAGTCAAGAGAAATCATCATTGCATGAAGACACCTCACCCACCTCTCCAAAGCAGGAACAACTCATGCAAGGAGGACAGTGTGAAAGCACATTCAGCTCCAGGAAACACCGTGTTTTCTGTGTCCATTCCAGACAGGCCACTTAGGTGAGGGGACGCAGGAGATTAAAGTGATCTCAACAGATCTCTGGATGCCGAGAGCTGGCTGTGGGGTTCACCTTTACCCCTACAACCACGAGTGTTCCGTTCTGTCTCGGATCCCACAAGAGCTTTGCATGATCTCACCCAAGAAAAGAAGGAGGCCACTCTGTGCCGAGAGGCCAGTATCCCCTCAATTTCCTTCAACAAGCACTGGACATCAGCCCTTAGGGTTCCTGAGGTGATGTCCCGAGAGGAACCCGCTCTTGCCATGGCCGGGCTTTTAATCGCCCATTCACATCTCCCTTCAAACCACTTGCCATGAGTTGTATCTATCACCTTTTTGCTTTGCTTTCCTGTGGTGAAGACTTAACCTGATTGTAAAGTCTGATCTGATCTGGGCTCCTGGGAGGTGATTTCTAGGCCATACCGCATCCAGTCCTGTTTTGTTCTCCTGGGGACTTTGGCTATTTCACTATTTAGTGATGTGGTTTGTGAAAAGGGCTTTGGGACATGCCTAATCAGTTCCAACCTCCAAGAGGCGATGAAGACCAAAGATATCATTGTGAGCCTCCAGAAGGGGTGGGAGACTGAAGGTCAGACACAAGGAGAGTGTGTCATCAAGTCCCAATAAAAACTGCATGTCAAGGCTCAGTTGACCTTCCTGGTTGTCAGTATTCTATGTGTCATGTTGCACATTGATGCTGGCATGGGAGGGTGGTGGGGGGGGATGGATGGATGGTTGGATAGATAGGTGGATACATGAGTCAGTGGATGCATGCATAGATGGATAACTGAATTGGTGGCTAGTTGAGCTGATAGATGGATTGATAATTGAACAGGTACATGGATGGATGGATAGATGGGTGGATGGATGGATGGATGAGTTGGTGCATGGATGGATGGATAGTTTAATGGATGGATGGGTGGGTAGGTGGATGTATGTATGTATGTATGTATGGATGTATGGATGGATGGATGTGTGGATGGATGGATGGATTAGTTGGTGCATGGATGGATAGTTGGATGGATGGATGGATGGATGGATGGATGGATGGATGGATGCGATTAGTTATTGAATGGATGGATAGGTGGATGGATATGGATGGATGGATGGATGGATGGATAAGACTGGTGGTGCACATGGATGGATAGTTACAGATGGATGGATGAGATGGATGGTTGGTTGGATTGGAGTGTGGTTGAATGGATGGATGGACGGATGGATGGATGGATGGATGGATGGACAGACGGATGGATGGATGGATGGATGGATGGACAGATGGATGGATGGATGGTTGGATGCGTGTGTGGTTGAATGGATGGATGTGTGGTTGGATGGATGGATGGATGGATGGATGGATGGATGGATGGACGGACGGAAGGATAGATGACTTGGTGGACAGATGCATGGATTGACGTATGATTCAGTTTCTCTTCCTTGCATCCCAGGGATATAGCTCCCATGTGATGGTGTTTCCTGCTCTTTGCTCAGAGCTCCTCATCTTACTGGATAGCTCACACGAAGGCTGCAACTGTCTCCAAACCAATGTTATCCCGACTGGACCCCCCACCTGCCTCCTTCCTGCCCCAGACTGAGCCTTCTCTTAGTTTCCTTATGCCGTTTGTGTCATGGACCTCACTCGGTGGGCGGAGCCTAGGTCCTCAGGGTCATTCGTATCTCCGTTACCCGCACCCCTGCAATTCAGGCAGACGCCCTTGATTTAGTTACAAGTCCTTTATCCCTCCTCATCCCCATTTCTCCATCTCGTCCGGGGAAGTGCCACACTTCCCCCGACCTTCATGTAATTTTGCATCCTATTGAGTGATTACACCCATGCCTGGACTCAGTGTAGGGGTGTGCTATCTGGCTTACTCTGCACCCTAAATATGTGCACTGGGCTGCTTCCAATTCTCAGAAATAATGCTGCCAGGAGCATTAATTGCACAGGAACCTGACCTATATGCAGGAATATATGTGTGTAGTATATACATGTAGTATGCGTGTGTGTTGCACACACATACATAAACATACCTACGTGTGCACACATATATCAAAATAACTTGTACGTGGTCCTTTGTGTATCTGTGATTACACAATAATTACAGAATAATTGTAAGTACACAATAATTCTTTTTTTATTCTTTAAAAATTTTTTAAAATTTTATTTGTTTTTGAGAGAGAGAGGCAGAGAACAACCAGGGGAGGGGCAGAGAGAGGGAGACACAGAATCTGAAGCAGCTCCAGGCTCTGGGCTGTCAGCACAGAGCCCGAAAACAGGGCTCTAACTCACCGAGTGGGAGATCATGACCCAAGCTAAAGTCAGACATTTAATAGACTGAGCCACCCAGGCGCCCCGGCTGCGGGGGGAAATTCTCCAGGCTGACTTACCAGCAGTGGAACTGGTGAACTGAAGAGAATGTGGGCATACTAAAAACGGTAATTATTATACCTTGTCAAATTGCCTTTCAAAAATCAGGCTAATTAACACACCCAACACCAGCAGAGGAGAGAGAGACTGAAGTTCCCGCTCCATCCCCAACTCATGGTGTGGCTCCTGGAAACACAACAGAATACCTTTCTCTTTTTATCTTGCTGCTTATAACTGGCCGAGCAGTTCCTGAGTTAAAACTTCTGGGGCAGATAAACTTTCTTCTAAGAGAATGAGTTGCACGGGGTGGATTTGGTAAATAGGGTAACGTTCATGGGAAACCACTGAACAGGCCTCTGCTGAGGCCGGATGAGGGATTAAGGTACTGACCTTGAAGATCTTTGGCTTCAGATCAGACCAGAGGATTAAGACGCAGAGCTCCCTCCAGGGTTCCTTAGGGTGGTGGGCGCGCCACCTGGTGGAAAGGAGATGTTTTGAATAAAGGTTTCAGAGGCACGAATTTATGAAGTGGATGGATGGAGGCAGAGACGGCTGGATGTATAGTTTGTTTGATGGTGGTATGGAGAAGCAGCTGAGTGGATGGATGGTGGGTGAATGGATAGACGTGTTGATGGATGGGTACATGAGTTGATTGGTGCAGGGTGGGTAGGTGGTGGGAGTGCATGGAGACATTGAGTGGATAGGGCGTAGACAAGTGGACTTAAAGATGGATTGATGGGTGGGTAAGAGAATGAACAGGTGGATAAATGGATGGATACATAGATGCTTGGATGGTTGGATGGATGGATGGTTGTATGGATAGATGGATACATGCATAGCTATTCATGTATGCATACACTTATCTAGATCTACACACTTAAATCCTCAGCCATTTTTCTTGTACAAATATATTAATGGAATCTTTGAATCTGGGTCAATGTGAAAGATATCAATCCAGAGGGAGGAGGTGTCTAACGTGGAGGGAAGTGTGTGATCTCAGGGCAGCCAGAATTGGGTTGGTTCTGCATCCAGAACCAAGCATCCAGTTTGCTGGCTCAGTGGCGCCTCGTTGAATGCCTACATCTAGCAGGGACCTGGGTCCCTCTGTGCCAGCCCCAGTCAGCTAAATAATGAGGTCATGGTGGGGTCTGGTGAGGTCTAACCCAATGTGACTAGTGTCCTTATGAGAGGGGGGACTCAGAGACGGACGCCCAGAGGGAAGATGTCCATGTGGTGATGGACATATGGGGTGATGGGGTCACAAACAAGGAATGGCGCCAGCCTCCAGGGGTGGGAAACTCGGAACAGACTTGTCCTTAGAGCAGCCGATGGCGGTCGCGGTGATGCCATCTCGATTTCAGACTTCTGGTCTTCAGAACTAGAGAGGATAAATTTCTGTTCTTCAAGTCCCCCCACCCCAATGCGATAAATGTGCGATAGACACATTTTATTTACTCATTCATACTTTTAAACTTTTTTTTAGGGGGAGAGAGAGAGAGAGTGCATGAGCAGGGGAAGGTCAGAGAGAGGGAGAGAGAGAATCCCAAATGGGTTCCATGCTGTCAGTGCAGAGCCTGATGCAGGGGTTGAACTCATGGACTGTGAGATCGGGACCTGAGCTGAAACCAAGAGTCAGATGCTTAACCGACTGAGCCCGCCAGGCGTCCCCACAGCATTCAGGCATATAGTCCAGCCTCCAGAGGCCACACATAGTTAGAGGCATAGAGTCCAGCCTCCAGAGGCCACACAGCTCTGAGCTGTCAGCACAGAGCCTGACATGGGGCTCAAACTCACAAACCATGAGACCATGACGTGAGCTGAAATTGAGAGTGAGACGCTGAACCGACAGAGGCGCCCAGGCGTCCTGTGATAGGCACGTTTTAAAACATCTCAGTTTCTGCAAATCAGTAGTCCAGGCACAAGCTAACTGGATATCCACTTAGGGACTCAAAAAACTGAAATCAAGGTGTCGGCCAGAGGTTCTCACTTGAGACTCGGGGCTGTGTTACAAGCTCACTTCAGTTCTCTGTGGCTGGAGCATTGAAGCCTTCATCTCCTAGAGGCCAGCTACTAATTCCTGCGAAATGATCTTCTCCGTAAGGCAGATTGCTTCTTTTTCAAGTAAGGAGGCTGTGTCTGTGCTACTTCAAATCTTGAGCACTTCTTAATTCTGACTTCTTCACCTGATTAGGCCAGGTCCACCCCCCAATCATTTTTCTTTTGATTTGCTCGAATGAACTGATTATGGACTTTAGTTACAGCTGCAAAATTCCTCCATTTTTGCCACAGGATCCTGGGAGCAAATCCCACCATACCCCCAACCCTCATGCACACCCGGCGAGAGCGATTTATATTAACTATACACACACCACAACAGCGCACAAGATTGTGGCTGCAGATACTAGGAGCCTAGTTTTTCTATTTCTGAGGTGCACCCGGAGGAGGGAAATCTTGCCCCGAAATGTAAAAGGATTTTCCTTGAACGTTTTTGAAATTAGTATAACCGTCTCTTCCGTGCGCACGTTCAGGAGTATTGCATTTCTTCATGTGCTTTGCAAAGTCTTCAGAGAGCAGAGTAGAAAAACAGTTTCCCAATTGAACAATTCCCGAGGGAAACTTGCGGACAGCCTTGGGGAGAACATCTCTCCATTCCCAAGAGGAAGAAGTTAAAGACAGCAAATACGCAGTGCCCCCCCTCCCACCCCACCCCCGAGAAGCCTGCCCGGGTTCAAACAGCCCTCCGAGACCCCAGATCCTCTGTTTCCTCCATGCGAAGAAGAAGTCGCGATCGTATTTATTTTAATGGAAAGTTGTTAAGACCCGGAACGCCCACCCACATATCCAGGAGCCGCCCTTGACCTTGGGGCCCCTCCCCCCGACACCTTCTGCGGCGCACGTTTCAGTGTTCGCGGTGTTGAACAACGCAGGGTCTGTGTACATGGCCCCCGGCCTGGATTTTCGCTTTGCAGACTTGTGACCTATTGGAGGCATCAGAAGAAACACGTGCCTCATGCAGTGTGGGACCTTCATGAATTGTAACTTTTAATTGGTAATTGCATTATGTCATACGTTATTTAAAAACCCTATATTACGTGTACAACGAATTATGGTGTTGGTGTTTAAACTTGATGTATTTTAAGACCAATTCTATCTAAGTAAGAAAGGTGACATTGTTCAAGCATGAAAACGGTATGTACTTGCTTTGTTATATATTCTTACGTAGTTTTTTAATATAATTATATTTCAGTGCCAATATAACTGGTAAGTGAAAGTAATTAAAGAGTAAATAAGCGAATGCTAGTCCGATGTTATTGCTGTTTGATCCGATGCACGGTTATACTGCAATTCAGACGGTATAACCCGTTTGGCTCCAGGCTGCGGACCCCGCTGCGCGACCCCCGGCGAGGCCCCCGAAGCGACTGCCGCGCAGGTGGCGGCTGGGGGGCGGGGCGCACTCGCTCACCTGCGCACGCGCAGTTCAAAGCCCGGGCTGGCCCGCCCCCCCCACCCGCGCTCTCCCGGAAGTCCCGCCCTAAGGGGCGGGGCCAGAGCCGGCAGGAGTAACGGGGAGCCGCCGCGCGGCCACTTCCGCGGGCACGAGCGCCGGAAGCGGAAGTGCGTCACAGGGGCGGGCGGTGGCGACGGCGGGTGGCGTCTGGGGCGCCTCCGGCGGACGGTGGCGGCGCCGGGCAGAGAGGCCGCGACTGCCGGGGTCGTCGAGGGGCGGCGGTGAGCTCGGGCCTGGGCGGCGGTGGCCGGGGGCGCAGGCGGAGCCCCGCTCCGGTAAGCGACGATCTGCGACCATCCCTTTCCCCGAACCGGGCCGGGGGGGTCCGGCGGGCCGTGGTAGTCAGGGGCCGGGGTCTGTGAGGGCCGGGGGCTTCGGGGGGCCGGAGTCTGTGAGGGCCGGCGGTCCGGGAGCTCTAGGGGTTTGGGGTCTGAGGGCCGGGGGCTTCGGGGGCCGGGGTCTTTGAACGGCGGGGATTCGCGGGTCCGGAGTCTGTGAGGGCCGGCGGTCCGGGGTCTCTGGGGGTCCGGGGATCTGAGGGCCGGCGGACCGGGGGCTCTAGGGGTCCGGGTATCTGAGGGCCGGGGGCTTCGGGGGGCCGGGGATTCGCCGGTCCGGAGTCTGAGGGCCGGGGGCTTCGCGGGGCCGGGGTCTGTGAGGGCGGGCGGTCCGGGGGCTCTGGGTGTCGGGATCTGTGACGGTCGGGGGCTTCGGGGGGCCGGTGTGTGTGAAGTCTAGGGGCTCCGGAGGGCGGGAAGTTCCGGGGATACGGGGCCTCTGAGGGCCGCGGGCTCCGGGAGGGGGGGGGCGGGGCGGGGTCTGTGATGGCCGGGGGCTCCAGGGGCCCGGGGTCTGGGGGTTGCAGTGTGTGCGGGCCTGGGGTCTGCGAGGGCCCGGGGCCGGGGATTGCAGGGGACGGTTCTACGAGACCGGGGGGCTGGGGGAGGGGTGAAGTCTCTGAAGTCCGGGGTTCAGTGAGGGTGGACTCCCGGTTGGGGCTCCCGGTGGCGGGGGTCTGGAGCCTGGGAAGTCGGCAGTCGGGGACTCTGGGGCCGGGGGCAGGGGGAAGCTGGAGTCTGAGCAGCTGGGGGTTCTGGGTGTCAGGGGCTCCTGTAGTCGGGGTTTTCGAGGGCTGGGGTCTGCTGGGCACTGGGCTCCGGAGGGGGGGGGCGGGGTCTGTGAGGGCCGGGGCTCCGGGGGCCTGGGGTCTGCTAGGGCCGGGGGCTGCAGGGGGGGTGGGGGAAGGGGGAAGTCTGGGAAGTCTGGGGTTTATGAGGCCGGGGGCTCTGGGGGTCGGGGCGGGGGCTGCAGTCTGGGAAGCCCTGGGTTTTCGAGGGGAGGGGCTGGGGTCTGGGTGGCTGGGGTCAGGGGAAGCTGGCGTCTGAGCAGCTGGGGGCTCCGGGTGTCATGGGCTCCCGGAACCGTCGTCTGCTGGGACTCGGGTCTGCAAGGTCCCGGGCAGCAGGGTCCTGGTCTGCGGGTCTCCGGGGTCGGGGGGTCACAGTGTACGAGGCCTGCGGGCTGGGAGCTCCCGCGGGTAGAGGTCTCCGAGGGCTATGGGGGCAAGGGGGTGGGGGCTGGGGGCAGGGGTCTGCGCAGGTGAGGAGTTGGACGGTGCTGGAGAAGCCAAGGGTCCTGTGGCAGTGGGCATGCCCTCGAGGCCATGGCCAAGCTGGGGTTTGTCCTGGGGAGTTGTGGGGCGGAGGTCCCAAGGGTGATGGACGCCAGTCAGGGGGTTTGGGGAGCAGTGCACGCAGAGCCTGGAGTCTGGGCAGCTGGAGGGAGGGAGATCGTAGGGGCGGGGCTGTGCAGGGGCGACCTGGGGTCCGCAGGGGAGCTGGGAAGAGGCTAGTAGGTGACCGGGTGGGGGCGCTGCACCGTGGGGCCCTCGGCGTCCTGCGGCAGGTGCTAGGTGGCAGCCACGGCTGTCACCAGTACCCTGGACTGTGCCGACCCGGCCGCCCGCAGGGACCGCTCCCCGGCGTGCCCTGGGCCTCCCCGGAAGTCTTCGGCAGCCCTGGGGCGGGGCGGCCCCCTGTGTTGTCTGGGCTACTGCCGGGAAGAGGGCCCCGTGGGGTCAGCCCCATGGGGACATGCTGTCCCGGAGGAGGCGGGGCGCGCAGGTGCGACCAAGCACGGAAGGGCCCCTGCACTTGTCCCTTGGCCTCGGGCGACGGGACACACCGCCAGGCCCCCAGTCACTGAGCCGGGGTTTCTGATTGTTGTCTGGCCGGAAGCTTCCTTCCTGTTCTTCTGGGCCCGTCCTTCCCACACGCTGTGTCCTGTCCGGGCCAGTCCTGCGGCCGCCGGGCAGAGAGGCGCCTCCGGACCCTGCGTCTGTGCAGTGCAGCGGGGGTGGGCGCGGCCCTGGGGCACCCACAGGTGTGCACACCAGGGGTGTGGGGGTGTGCGGGGCGGCCAAAGCTCACCCGCACCTGCGAGGCTCTTTGAAGGCTCCTCGCCACATTGTCTTTTCCCTTCGAGTCAAGGAAATGGCCTCATCTCAGGTGACGGTGGCTTTTAATGAGATGGAGGCCAGTGGAGACGCACACTTGTTTGTCCCCTGCTGGCCTGCAGAGGCTGATGGTCTCTGCAGTGACCCTGATCCTCACCCCCCACCCTCACCCTGACTCTCCCCCTCCCCCACACTCTCATCCATACCCTCCGCTTCATCCTCACCGTGATCGTGATCGGCACCCTCACCCTCACCGTCACCCTCACCGTCACCCTGACCTTCATCCTCACCTTCACTCCCAACCTGATCCTCACTCTGATCCTGACCGTCCCCCTGACTGTCACCCTCCCTCTCCCCCTGACCCTCAGTGTCACCCTCAGCCTGACCCTTACCCTCACCGTCACGCTGGCGTTTACCTTCTCCGTCACCCTGACCTTCATCCTCACCCCGACCCTCAGCCTCACCACTGCTGTGTGTTTCAGGCCCCAGCTCCCGGCTATGGCAGCGGCCACCATAGTGCACGACACGTCTGAGGCGGTGGAGCTGTGCCCCCCGTACGGCCTGTACCTGAAGCCCATCACCAAGATGACCATCAGCGTGGCGCTCCCGCAGCTGAAGCAGCCCGGCAAGTCCATCTCCAACTGGGAGGTGATGGAGCGGCTCAAGGGCATGGTGCACAGCCACCAGTTCTCCACGCTGCGCATCTCCAAGAGCACCATGGACTTCATCCGCTTCGAGGGCGAGGTGGAGAACAAGAGCCTGGTCAAGTCCTTCCTGGCCTGCCTGGACGGCAAGACCATCAAGCTGAGCGGCTTCTCCGACATCCTCAAGGTGCGTGCGGCCGAGTTCAAGATCGACTTCCCCACGCGCCACGACTGGGACTCCTTCTTCCGCGACGCGAAGGACATGAACGAGACGCTGCCGGGCGAGCGGCCGGACACCATCCACCTGGAGGGGCTGCCCTGCAAGTGGTTTGCGCTCAAGGACTCGGGCTCCGAGAAGCCCAGCGAGGAGGTGCTGGTGAGGGTGTTCGAGAAGTTCGGGGAGATCCGCAACGTGGACATCCCCATGCTGGACCCCTACCGCGAGGAGATGACCGGCCGCAACTTCCACAC
>JAESUZ010002984.1:0-86969 GCA_017311185.1 Proteles cristata cristata
TTTTATTTATTTCTAGGAGAGAGAGAGAAAGACAGCGTGAGCAGGGGGAGGGTCAGAGAGAGAGGGAGTCACAGACTGAAACAGGCTCCAGGCTCTGAGCTGGCAGTCAGCACAGAGCCCGATGCGGGGCTCGAACCCACAAACCACGAGATCATGACCTAAGCAAAAGTCGGATGCTTAACCGACTAAGCCACCCAGGCGCCCCCTTTCTGAACTTTTTCTTGTGGATAACTTCAAGTTTCATACTGTTGTGATATGAAAATGTGCATCATCTGATCTCATTCGTTTTGTATTTGTTGAGGATTGATTTGTGACCTAGTCTGTAATCTATTTTGGAGAATGTTCCACACGCACAGAAGAATGTGTATGCTGCTGCTTTAGGATGAAATGTTCTGAATATGTCTGTTACGTCTATCTAGTTCAGTGTGTCATTCTAAGTCATTGGATCCTTGTTGATTTTCTGCTTAGATGATCTGTCCATTACTGTAAGTGGTTGTTAAAGTCCTCTATTATTATTGTATTATTATCAGTGAGTTTCCTTATATGTGTTACTAATTGATTTATATATTTGGGTGTTCTCCATTTAAGGGCATAAATATTTACAATTATTAGATATTCTTGGTGGAGAGACTCCTTAATTATTATATATTGTCTTTATTCATCTCTTGTTACAGTCTTTGTTTTAAAATCTAGTTTGTCTGATATAAGTATGGTTACTCCAGCATTCATGCTCCTGGATTGAGAGAACAAACATTATTCAAATGTCTATAGTTCCCAAAGCAATCTACACATTTAGTGCAATCCCTACCAGAATGCCACCAGCATTCTTCACAGCGGTAGATCAAACGATCCTAACATATGTCTGGAACCACAAAAGGCCCCAAAGAGACAAAGCAATCCTGAAAAAGAAAAACAGAACTGGAAGCATCACAATTCCAAATTTCAAGCTATATTACAATGCTGTAGTCATCAAGACAAGATGGTACTGGCACAAAAACAGACACATAGATCAGTGGAACAGTTTCAAAAACCCAGAAGTGGGCCCACAACTATATGGTAAACTAGTCCTTAACAAAACAGGAAAGAATATCAAATGGCAAAAAGACAATCTCTTCAATAAATGGTGTTGGGAAAACTGGACAGCAATGTGCAGAAGATTGAAACTGGACTACTTTCTTACACCATAAACAAAAATAATTCAAAATGGAGGAAAGATCTAAATGTGAGACAGGAAACCATGAAAATCATAGAGGAGAACAAAGGCAGTAACCCCTTTGACCTTGGATGGAGCAACTTCTTACTAGATACGTCACTGAAGGCAAGGGGAGCAAAAGAAAAAATGATATTTATCAAGATAAAAAACTTCCACATAGAGAAAAAAAATTAACAAAATGAAAAGGCAGTCTACAGAATAGGAGACAATATTTGCAAATGACACATCTGATGAATGATTAATATCCAAAATCTATAAAGAACCTATCAAACTCAACACCCAAAATAAAAACAGCCCAGTTAAGAAATGAGCAGAAGACATGACTAGATTCTATTCCAAAGAAGACATCCATATGGCTAACAGATACATAAAAAGATGCTCAATATAACTCATTATCAGGGAAATACAAATCAAAACCACAATGTGATACTACCTTACACTTGTCAGAATCGCTAAAATTAACAATACGAGAAACAACAGGTGTTAACGAGGATGTGGAAAAAGGGGAACCCTTTTGCACTGCTGGTAGGAGTGCAAAATGGTACAGCCACTCTGATCAGTGTGGAGTTTCTTCAAAAACCCAAAAATAGAATGACTCTAAGATCCAGCAATTGCACTATTAGGTATTTGCTGAAAGAATACAAAAATACAAATTCAATGGGGGTATATGCACCCTATTATTATCAATAGCCATACTACGGAGAGAACCCAATGTCCATGGACTGATGAATGGAAAAAGAAGTTGTGTTATACATATACAATAGAATATTACTTACCCATCAAAAATGCCATTTTCAATGATGTGGATAGGGCTAGAACGTATTATGCTAAGTGAAATAAGTCAATCAAAAAGAAAAATACCATATGATTTCACTCATATGTGGAATTCAAGAAATGAAAGAAATCAACACATAGGAAGGGGGTGAGAGAAGAAAGGAAAACAAAGCGCAAGAGACTCGATGATAGAGAATAAACTGAAGGATTATGTAGGGAGGTGGGAGGGAAATGGGCTAGATGGGTATTAAAAAGGGCACTTGTGATGAGCACCACTGGGTGTTGCATGTAAGTGATGAATCACTGAATAGTACTCATGAAATCAATTTGCTCTGTGTATTAACTAAAATAGAAATTAAAAATAATAAAACTGTACATTGACAGTTGTTTTCTCTGTGCATTTTGAGTATATTACCACCACTGTCTTTTGTGTTCTAATGTGGCTAAGAAGTCTTCACTCTATAATTGCTGCTTCTCTTCTCTCTGGCTGCCTATAAGGTCTTTGTGTCTTCATTGTGTTGAAGTTCCACTGTGATGCACCTAAACATTTTTTCATTTATTTTCCTTGGAATTAAACTTCCTAAATCTGAGGATTGGGATTCTTCATCAATTCTAGAGAATTATCGGGCATTATGTCTTATTCCTTTTTATATTTTCTCTATTATCTCCTTCTGGAAGTACAGTTGAATGTGTATGAATCCTCCCCATATCCTCTATGTCTGCTAACTTATTATTTTTAAAGTCGTTGCTGCGTTTTGAGTAATTACTTCAGCTCTATCTTCCAAACCACTGTTTCTTAATTTATATCTATTTTTTGGTTACTCGATCCACTGAGTTTTCAATTTTAATAAATATATTGTTTATTTCTAGAAATTTTATTACTTTTAAAAAATTTACATCACATATTTAATAGCATCTTATATCTTCCTTACATTTTTATTCCATCTTTTATTTCTTTATAAATTTAAAACATCTTTATTTTACGTTTAGGATCCTTTCTCTTAAATTTTCAGAGTATTCCTCTTACTGTTTCCATTTATTTTCATTCATGGTAGCTTATTTCCCTTGCATGTCATGTGAGCGTCAGTTTTGCAAACTTTATATGTAAGAATACCACACAACCTATATTGAGAGAATTCAGAGATAAGTTCCAATTACTTCTTCCGGACACTTCTGGGAACTAATGACTTGAAATCACTGTTAAACTTTAATCTTAGCATTTTCCAAAACAAATGAGTATTGTAATTCTGAACCACAAATCCGCCTGATGGTATGTTTGTGGTTAATATATTATTATAGGAAGCTTTTCCTATTTTTTTCCACCAAGAATCGAGCAGAGACAGATAAATGTCATTGTTTCCTCTGCCTATGATTATGGTTTCCTTTTTTAAAATCTAACTTATTGTCAAATTGGCTTACATACAACACCCAGTGTGTTCATCCCAACAAGTACCTTCCTCAATTCCCACCACCAATTTTCCCCTCCTCCCCACCCCCCATACTCTCAGTTTTTTGTCTATATTTAAGAGTCTCTTATGGTTTCCCTCCCTCTCTCTCTTTTTGTAACTATTTTCCCCCTTCCCTTCCCTCATGGTATTCTTTTAAGCATCTCAAGATCCACATATGAGTAAAAACATATGATATCTGTATTTCTCTGACTGATTTATTTCACTTAGCATAATATCCTCCAATTCCATCCATGTTGCTGCTAAGGGAAAGATTTCATTCCTTCCCATTGCCAAGTAGTATTCCATTGTATATATAAACCAAATCTTCTTTACCCATTCATCAGTTGATGGACATTTAATCCCTTTCCATAATTTGGCTGTTGTTGAAAGTGCTTCTATGAACATTGGGGTACATGTGCCCCTATGCACCAGCATGCCTGTATCCTGTGGGTAAATGCCTAGCAGTGCTATTGCAGGGTCACAAAGGAGTTCTATTGTTAATTTTTTGAGGAACCTCCACACTGTTTTCCAGAGGGGCTGCACCAGTTTACATTCCCACCAACAGTGTAGGAGGGTGCCAGTTTCTCCCCATCCTCGCCAGCATCTAGTTTCCTGAGTTGTTCATATTAGCCACTCTGACCGGTATGATCTTGTATCTCCTTGCGGTTTTGATTTGTATTTCTCTGATGATGAGTAACATTGAGAATCGTTTCATGTGTCTGTTGGCCATCTGGATGTCTTCTTTGGAAGTGTCTGTTCAAAACTTCTCCCCTTTCCTTCACTGGATTGTTTGTTTTTTGGGTGTGGAGTTGGGTGAGTTCCTTATAGATTTTGGATACTAGCCCTTTATCTGATATGTCATTTGCAACTATCTTTTCCCATTCCATCGGTTCTCTGTTAGTTTTATGGATCGTTTACTTTACTGTGCAGAAGCTTTTAATCTTGATGAGGTCCCATAATTCATTTTTCTTCTTAATTCTCTGGCCTTTGGGGATGTGTCAAGTAAGAAACTGATGCTGTTGAAGTCAAGGAGATTGTTTCCTGCTTTCTCCTCTAGGGTTCTGATGGTTTCCTGTCTCACGTTCAGGTTCTTTATCCTTTGAGTTTATTTTTGTGTAGGACTGAGAACATGATCTAACTTCATTCTTCTGCATGTTGCTGTCCACTTCTCCCAGCACAATCTGTTAAAGAGGCTCGATTTTTTCCATTGGATACTCTTTCCTGCTTTGTCAAAGATTAGGTGGCTGTACATTTTTGGGTCCAATTCTGAGTTCTCTATTCTGTTCCATTGGTCTATGTGTCTGTTTTTGTGCCAATACCATACTGTCTTGATGATGACAGCTTTGTAGTAGAGGCTAAAGTTTGGGATGGTGATGTCTCCCGTTTTGGTTTTCCTCTTCAATATAATTTTGGCTATTCAGGATCTTTTGTGGTTCCATACAAATTTTAGGGTCATTTGTTCTAGTTTTGAGAAGAATGCTTGTGCAATTTTGATTGGGATTGCATTGAATGTGTAGATTGCTTTGGGTAGTAATGACATTTTAACTATATTTATTCTTCTAGTCCATGAGCAAGGAGTGTTTTTCGATTTCTTTGTGTCTTCTTCAATTTCCTTCATAAGTTTTCTATAGTTTTCATCATACAGAACTCTTATATCTTTGCTTAGGTTTATTCCTAAGTATTTTATGGTTTTTTTGTGCAGTTGTGAATGGGATCAGTTTCTTGATTTCTCTTTCTGTTGCTTCACTGTTGGTGTATAAGAATGCAATAGATTTCTGCATGTTGATTTTGTATCCTGCAACTTTGCCGAATTCATGGATCAGTTCTAGTAGGCTTCTGGTGGAATCTCTCGGGTTTTCTATGTAGAGTATCATGTCATCTGCGAAAGTGAAAGTTTGACACTTCTTTGCCAATTTTTATACCTTTTATTTCATTTCGTTTTATGATTGCTGATGCTAGGACTTCCAGCACTATGTGAAACAACAGTGGTGAGAGTGGACATCCCTGTCGTGTTCCTGATCTCAGGTGGAAGGCTCTCAGTTTTTCCCCTTTGAGGATGATGTTAGCTGAAGGCTTCTCATAGATGGCTTTGATGATGTTTAAGTAAGTTCCTTCTATCCCGACTTTCTCGAGGGTCTTTATTAAGAAGGATGCTGTATTTTGTCAAATGCTTTTTCTGCATCTATTGACAGGACCATATGATTTTTATCTTTTCTTTTGTTGATGTGATGTATCACATTGATTGATTTGCAAATGTTGTACCAGCCCTGTAACCCAGGATGAATCCCACTTGATCTTGGTGGGTAATCTTTTCATGGGCTGTTGGAATCGATTTGCAAGTATCTTGTTGAGGATTTTTGCATCTGTATTCATCAAGGATATTGGCCTGTAGTTCTCTTGTTTTGCTGGGTCTCTGTCTGGCTTGGGAATCAAAGTGATGTTGGCTTCATAAAATGAGTCCAGAAGTTTTTCTTCGCTTTCTATGTTTTGGAATAGTTTGAGAAGAATGGGTATTAATTCTGTTTTAAACGTCTGGTAGAATTCCCCGGGGAAGCCATCTGGTCCGGGGCTCTTACTTGCTGGCAGATTTTTGATAAGTGATTCGATTTCTTCACTCGTTATGGGTCTGTTCAGATTTTCTGTCTCTTCCCGTGTGAATTTTGGTAGTGAGTGTGTGTTTAGGAATTTGTCCATTTCTTCTAAGTTGTCCAATTTGTTGGCATATAATTTTTCATAGTATTCCCTGATAATTGCTTGTATTTCTGACGGGTTGGTTGTAATAAATCCTTTTTCATTCATGATTTTGTCTATTTAGGTTCTCTCTCTTTTCTTTTTGAGAAGCCTGGCTAGAGGTTTATCAATTTTGTTCATTTTTTCAGTAAAATAACTCTTGGTTTCATTGATCTGTTCAACTGTTTCTCTGATTTCTATATTGTTCACTTCTGCCCTGATTTGTATTATTTCTCTTCTTCTACTGGGCTTGGGGTGCTCTTGTTGCTCTCCCTCTAGTTCCTTTAGGTGCACTGTTAGATTTTGGACTTGGGCTTTTTCTAATATCTTGAAATAGGCCTGGAGTGCAATGTATTTTCCTCTTAAGATTGCCTTCGTCGCATCCCATAGAGTTTGGATTGTTGTGTTTCATTTTCATTTGTTTCCATATGTTTTATAATTTCATCTCTAATTGCCTGATTGGCCCATTCGTTTTTTTGTAGGGTGTTCTTTAACCTCCATGTTTTGAGGGGTTTTCCAGACTTTTTCCTCTGATTGATTTCAAGTTTCGTAGCATTGTGATCTGAAAGTGTATGATCTTGAGATATGATCTTGATCATAGTATGATCTCAATTATTTTATTCTTATGGAGGGCTACTTTATGTCCCAGTATGTGATCTATCTTGGAGAATGTGCCATGTGTACTTGAGAAGAAAGTGAATTGCGTGGCCTCAAGATGTAGAGTTCTAAACATATATGTCATATCCATCTGGTTCAATGTGTCATTTAAGTCCATTGTGTCTTTATTGTTTTTCTGTCTAGTTGACCTGTCCATTGCTGTAAGTGGAGTGTTAACGTCCCCTGCTATTAGCAAGTTCTTATTGATAAGAGTGTTTCTGTTTGTGATTAATTGTTTTATGTATTTAAGGGCTCCCATATTCAGTGCGTAGACATTTATAATTGTTAGTTCTTCCTGATGGATAGACCCTGTAATTATTATATAATGCCCTTCTTCATCCCTCATTACTGTCTTTAATTTAAAATTCAGTTTGTCTGATATAAGTATAGCTACTTCAGCTTTCCTTGACTTCCAGTAGCATGGTAGATATTTCTCCATCCCCTTACTTTCAGTCTTAAGGTGTCCTCAGGTCTAAAATGGGTTTCTTGTAGACAGGAAATAGATGGATTTTGTGTTTTTTTTAATCCATTCTGCTATCCTATATCTTTTGATTGGAGCATTCAGCCCATTTACATTCAGTGTTATTATTGAAATATATGGGTGTAGAGTCATTGTGTTGTTAGTGGGATTTATGCTTGTGGTGGTTTCTCTAGTACCTTGCGTTCCTTGCAACATTTCCCTCAGAGAGTCCCCCTCAGAATTTCTTATAGGGCTGATTATTTGTGATGATGTCTTTCAATTTTTGTTTATTTGGAAAGTCTTTTATCTCTCCTTATATGCTGAATGACATGCTTGCTGGATTGATGATTCTTGGCTGCATATTTTTTTCTGTGCATCACATTGAAGATTTCTTGCCATTCCTTTTTTGCCTGCAAAATTTCAGTAGATACGTCTGTAACCACTCAAATAGGTTTCCCTTTGTATGTTAGGGCCCTTTTCTCCCTAGCTGCTTTCAAATTTTTCTATTTGTCCTTCTGTTTTGCCAGTTTCACTATGATATGTCGTGCAGAAGATAGACTGAAGTTCCTTCTGGAGGGGAGTTCTCTGTGCCTCTTGGATTTCAGTGTCTGTTTCCTTCCACAGATTTGGGAAGTTCTTTGGTATAATTTATTCAAGGACTCCTTTAGCACCTTTCACTCTCTCCTCCTCTTCTGGAATTCCTATGATATGGATATTGTTCCATTTGATTGTATTGCTGAGTTCTCGAACTCTTCTTTCATGTTCCTGGGTCAGTTTATCTCTCTTTTCCTTGGCTTCCTCTTTTTCTATAATTGTGTCTTCTAAATCACTTATTCTTCTTTCTGCCTCTTTTATCCTTGCATTGGATGCCTCCATTTTATTATGTATCTCATTTATAGCCTTTTTAATTCATCACAACCATTTTTGAGCTCTATATTCTTTGTAGCAATAGTTTCTCTGATGCCTTCCATGCTTTTTTCAAGCCCAGCGTTTAATTTTATGACTATTGTTTTAAATTCTTGTTCTGAAATGTATCTGTTTTGAGCAGAATAGATTGACGAATAGATTGTATCTGTTTTGAGCAGTTCATTGGCTGTCATTTCTTCCTGGAATTTCTTTGGAGGAGAGTTCTTCCGTTTCATCATTTTGGTTAGCTTTCTATCTACTGTTAATTTTAACAGCATGTTTTGCACTCTCCCCCTGTGGATTCTGCTGTATTAAATAGGGCTCTTTAACTGACTAGAGCCTGCCCATTCAGGAAGTGTACTTTGAATGGTGTCTTGGTTTCTCTTGTTGAGACTTTGGTTATTTTGTTTCCCTACTGGTAGTGGTATATGGGACACTCCAACATGTGTACTTTGGCTTATTTCTTGAGAAACCCTTGGCTCTGGCGCCAGGCCCCTTCGCCAGCCCCGCCCAGTGCAGCCCCCGTGCAGGGCCCCACGAGAACGCTGGCAGCGCCTGGGAACGGAAGTTGCTGGGGTAACTCGCTCCTCGTTGGCGGCCACGGCAGGCCCTCGCCCTATAAGCAGCGCCAGTCTGATAGTTTCCTTTGCAGTGCAAAAGAATTTTATCTTAATCAGATCCCAATAGTTCATTTTTGCTCTTAGTTCCCCTGCCTTTAGAGAATTATCAATGAGAAATTGCTGTGGCTGAGGTCAAAGAGGTTGTTTCCTGCTTTCTTCTCTAGGGTTTTGATGGTTTCCTGTCTCACGTTCAGGTCCTTTATCCTTTTGAGGTTATTTTTGTGCATGGTGTGAGAAAATGGTCTAGTTTCATTCTTCTGCATGTTGCTGTCCAGTTCTCCCAACACCATCTGTTAAAAAGGCTGCCTGTTTTCCATTGATTTTCTTTCCTGCTTTGTCAAAGATTAGTTGGCTGTATACCTTTGGATCCAGCTCTGATTTTTCAATTCTATTCCATTGGTCTATGTGTCTATTTTTGAGCCAACACCATACTGTCTTCATGATGACAGCTTTGTAATAGAGGCTAAAGTATGGGATGGTGATCCCTCATGCTTTGGTTTTATTTTTCAATATTACTTTGGCAATTCGGGGTCTTTCGTGGTTCCATACAAATTTTAGGATAGTTTGTTCTACTTTGAGAAGTATGCTGGTGCAATTTTGATAGGAATTGCATTGAATGTGTAGATCGCTTTGGGTAGTAATGACATTTTAACTATATTTATTCTTCTTATCTATGAGCATGGGGTGTTTTTCCATTTCTTTGTTTCTTCTTCAATTTCCTTCATGAGATTTCTATAGTTTTCATCATACAGATCTCTTGAATCCTTGGTTAGGTTTATTCCTAGTTATTTTATGGTTTTTTGTGCAATTGTGAATGGGATCAGTTTCTTGATTTCTCTTTCTGTTGCTTCATTGTTGGTGTATAAAAATGCAACCGATTTCTGTACGTTGATTTTGTACCCTGCAACTTGGCTGAATTCTTGGATCAGTTCTAGTAGGCTTCTGGTGGAGTCTGTCGGGTTTTCTATGTAGAGTATCATGTCATCTGCGAAGAGTGAAAGTTTGACTTCCTCTTTGCCAATTCTGATGCCTTTGATTTCCTTTTGGTGTCTGATGGCTGATGCTAGGACTTCCAGCACTATGTTAAACAACAGTGGTGAGAGTGGACATCCCTGTCGTGTTCCTGATCTCAGGGGGAAAGCTCTGAGTTTTTCCCCGTTGAGGATGATGTTAGCTGAAGGCTTCTCATAGATGGCTTTGATGATGTTTACGTAGGTTCCTTCTATCCCAACTTTCTCTAGAGTCTTTATTAAGAAGGGATGCTGTATTTTGTCAAATGCTTTTTCTGCATCTATCAACAGGATCATATGGTTTTTATCTTTTCTTTTGTTGATGTGATGTATCACATTGATTGATTTGTGAATGTTGAACCAGCCCTGTAACCCAGGAATGAATCCCACTTGATCTTGGTGGATGATTCTTTTTATGTGCTGCTGGATTCGATTTTTAAGGATCTTGTTGAGATTTTTGCATCCGTATTCATCAAGGATATTGGCCTGTAGTTCTCTTTTTTTGCTGGATCTCTGTCTGGCTTGGGAATCAGAGTGATGCTGGCTTCATAAAATGAGTCCGGGAGTTTTCCTTCGATTTCTGTTTTTTGGAATAGCTTGAGAAGAATTGGGATTAATTCTGTTTTAAATGTCTGGTAGAATTCCCCAGGGAAGCCATCAGGTGCAGGGCTCTTATTTGTTGGGAGGTTTTTGATCACCGATTCAATTTCTTCACTCGTTATGGGTCTGTTCAGGTTTTCTATTTCTTCCCGTGTGAATTTTGGTAGTGAGTGTGTGTTTAGAAATTTGTCCATTTCTTCTAAGTTGTCCAATTTGTTGGTATATAATTTTTCATAGTATTCCCTGATAATTGCTTGTATTTCTGAGGGGTTGGTTGTAATAAGTCCATTTTCATTCATAATTTTGTCTGTTTGGGTGCTCTCTCTTTTCTTTTGGATAAGTCTGGCTAGAGGTTTGTCAATTTTGTTTACTTTTTCAAAAAACCAACTCTTGGTTTCATTGATCTGTTCAATTGTTTCTTTGGTCTCTATGGTGTTTATTTCTGCTCTAATTTTTACTATTTCTCTTCTTCTACTGGGTTTAGGGCGTTCTTGTTGCTCTGCCTCTAGTTCCTTTAGGTGAGCTGTTAGATTTTGGACTTGCGCTTTTTCTAATCTCTTGAAATAGGCCTGGAGAGCAATGTACTTTCCTCTTAGAACTGCCTTTGCCGCATCCCATAGATTTTGGATTGTTGTAGTTTCATTTTCATTTGTTTCCATATATTTTTTAATTTCATCTCTTACTGCCTGATTGGCCCATTCATTCTGTGGTCGGGTGTTCTTTAACTTCCATGTTTTTGGAAGTTTTCCAGACTTCTTCCTGTGATTGATTTTAAGTTTCATAGCATTATGATCTGACAGTGTGCATGGTATAATCTCAATTCTTTTGTATTTATTGAGGGCAGCTTTATGGCCCAATATGTGATCTATCTTGGAGAATCAGCCATGCGCACTTGAGAAGAAAGTAAATTCCTTGGCCTCAGGATGTAAAGTTCTAAATATATCTGTCAGATCCATCTGGGCGAATGTGTCTTTCATGCCCATTGTTTCTTTAGTGATTTTTCTGTCTGGTTGACCTATCCATTGCTGTAAGGGGAGTATTAAAGTCCCCTGCTATTAGCACATTCTTATCTATAAGCTTGTTTCTGTTTGTGATTAACTGTTTTAGATATTTAAGTGCTCCCAAATTCGATGTATAGATATTTATGATAGTTCTTCCTGATGGATGGACCCTGTAATTATTATGTAGTGCCCTTCTTCACCTCTTGTGATTGTCTTTAATTTAATGTCCAGTTTGTCTGATATAAATATAGCTACTCTGGCTTTCTTTTGATATCCCGTAGCATAATATATATTTCTCCATCCCCTTACTTTTAATCTGAAGGTATCTTCCCGTCTAAAATGAGTTTCTTGTAGACAGCATATAGATGGATTTTGTTTTTTTCATCCATTCTGCTTCCCTATGTCTTTTGATTGGAGCATTCAGCCCATTTACATTCCGTGTTATTATTGAAATATTTGGATTTAGAGTCTTTGTATCTTTTGTAGGGTTCATGTGTGTCATGGTGTCTCTGGTATCTTTGTTCCTTGCAACACTTCTTCAGATCATCCCCCTCAGCATTTCTTGTAGGGCCGGCTTAGTGGTACAAATTCTTTCCATTTCTGTTTATTGGAAAGATTTTTATCTCTCCTTCTATTTTGAATGACAGGCTTGCTGGATAGAGGATTCTTGGCTGCATATTTTTACTGTTCATCACATTGAAGATCTCCTGCCATTCCTTACTGGCCTGCCAAGTTTCAGTAGATAGGTCTGTCACCACTCTGATAGGTTTCCCTTTGCATGCTAGGGCCCTTTTCTCCCTAGCTGCTTTCAGAATTCTCTCTTTGTCCTTCTATTTTGCCATTTTTACTATGATATGCCATGCAGAAGATCGATTCAAGTTACATCTGAGGGGAGTCCTCTGAGCCTCTAGTATTTCAACATTTACTTCCTTCCCCTATAGTTCTCTGCTATAATTGGTTCCAGGACTCCTTCAGCACCTTTCCCTCTCTCTTCCTCTTCTGGGATTCCTATGATACGGATATTGTTGCGTTTGACCGTATCGCTGAGCCCTTGAACTCTTCTTTCCTGTTCCTGGATCAGTTTGTCTCTTTTTTTGTCAGCTCTTGTTTTTTATAATGATGTCTTTTAAATTATTTATTCTCCTTTATGTCTCTTCAATCCGCACATTGGAGGCCTCTAATTTATTATGTAATCATTTATTGGATTTTTAAATTCTTCATGCCTATTTTTATTTTCCATTCTGTCTGTAGCCATAGTTTCTTTGATGTCCCCCATGCTTTTTTTCAAGGCCAGCTATTAATTTTATGATTATTTTTCTAAAATCTTTTTCAGTTATGCTGCTTATATCTGTTTTGAGCAGTTCATTAGCTATCATTTCTTCTTGGAGTTTCTTTGGAGGAGAGCTCTTTCGTTTCATCATTTTAGTTAGCTTTCTGGCTCTTGTTAGTTTTAAAGACCTGTTATGCTCTCTGCACCTATGAGCCCTGCTGTATTCAAGAAGACTATTTGCCTGTCCAGGGCCTATCCTTTCAGAGAGTGTTTTTCGAATGGTATCCCTTGCTCTCTCTTGTTGGGACCTTGGTTATTTTATTTTCCTATTCGTAATGATATTCAAGACTCTCCACCTTGTGTACTCTGGCTTGTTTCTTGAGGTAGCCCTGGAGAAGAAAACAGAAAGACAAACACACAGGGAGCAGGAGCACACAAACACACCGACTAATTCAACTAACATGCAAGCCAGGAGGGAAAGCAAAAAAGTTAAGAGAAAAGACGGAGGAGGGAGAGCGAATAGTAGAGAGTAAAAAATACATAAAAGGGTCAAAAAGAAGAAAAGAAAAGGAAAAAAGAAGAAAACTGATGGACAAAGAACTGTTTAAAGCAAATAACTGGATTCCCCAGCTACAGTTAAATAGCTGTGTGTTTGGAGTGCTGGTTGAAGAGCATAGAGAAAAAGAGTGAAGACAGTGCGGGGATGAGTCAAAATTGGAAATAGAATGAACGGGCAGAAGGATAAGAAGCTTTTTTCAAAGAGCTAAAGGGTGGAATATGGTTGGATAGGTGAGAGAAGGATGCTGGTGTTATCTAGAGAAACTATGTAGTCTAATTACTCCTGAGAGAAAGAGATGAAAATGTCGGTTGGTGTAGAATTTACATCTACAGAATGGACTAGTTGTGACTGTTTAACCAAGCAGGACACCAAAGTTAATGCGGTCAGTGTTCTGGGAAAAAGAGTGAAAAAAAAAAAGGAGGAATGCTGCTCTCTAGCAGGGTTGGGCGTGGTGTGATCCAATGCCTCAGGCGGGAGTTATGCGTTGGCGGTTGTGGGGAGGAGAGTGGCGGTGCACCAGTCCCTTCTTGAACCAAGCGCTGCACCTCACTGTTTTGGGTGTGTAAACTCCCGTGCGGGGTGGGTCGTGCTCTTTAACCCAGTCCAGCTAGTTTCCAGGTGCAGTCCGCGCGCCTGACTATAACCCCGGCAGCCACAACCTCGCAGGCGATCCCCTAAGGGCAATTCCAAGCCTCTTGCCTAGCCCTGGGGGTCGAGCCAGAATTGCTGCTCCCTTCTCCTCCAGGTCGGTTGGGGAGCATGCTTGTCTGCAGGACCCATCTGGCCCACTGAAGAGAGGGAAATCAGGTCCCTCTGTGTCTCGTCACCCGAAACACGAACTCTCAGGCATATCTCCCAGTTTTAAGCCCTTTGCCTTCCCTCTAAAGTTCCAGCCATCTCGGAACCTGGAGGTCCGTGCCTGGCTCCTCCAGGAATCCAGCCATGCCGGGAGTACAAACGAACAAAGGAGCGGTGCCCGCGAGCGCGCAGCCGCTCAGGGATGAGATGGTGCTCGGGGATTTGGCACGCACCATCCTTCTATGCCCCGAGCGGAGGTTTTTCTGTTTCCCAGCGTCAGGGCCCATATCTTGAGTAGCTTCGGACTCTCTCTTTTTTCCCTCTAATTCCCCGCAGAGGGGGATCACCCATTCCCTCCAGTCTCTGATCCCTGCCCGATTTTATCTTCCCCAGTTTGCACTCAGGTTAGAAGGCTTTCTCAGTGGATTCTGCGTCCTTTCTCTCCCCAAATTTCTTCTTTGATTGCCTGTTCGACCTATTCATTCTTTAGTAGGATATTCATTAACCTCCATGCATTTGGAGGTTTTCCAGCCTTTTTCCTGTGGTTGATTTCCAGTTTCATAGCATTGTGATCTGAAAGTGTGCATGGTATGATCTCAATGCTTTTATATTTATTGAGGGCTGCCTTATGACCCAGTATGTGATCTATCTTAGATAATGTTCCATGTGCAGTCTAAAGGAATGTGTATTCTCCTGGTCTAGAATGGAAAATTGTAAATATATCTGTCAAGTCAACCTGGTCCAGTGTACAATTCAGGGCCATTGTTTCTTTATTAATTTTCTGTCTATATGATCTGTCCATTGCTGCAAATTGAGTATTAAAGTCCCCTGCAATTACCACATTCTTTCCAAGAAAATTGCTTGTGTTTGTGATTAAGTGTTGTATATATTGGTTACTAACGAATGGAATGCATAAATTCTTTATCTCTTCTTGATAGATGACCCTGTAATTATTATAGAATGCCTTTCTTCGTCTCTTGTTACAAACTTTAGTTTAAAATCTAGTTTGTCTGATATAAGAATGGCGATTCCAGCTTTCTTTTGACTTCCAGTAGCATGATTGTTCTCTATTCCCTCACCTTCAATCTGAAGGTGTCCTCAGGTCTAAACTGGATCTGTTGTAGACAGCACATAGGCAGGTCTTGTTTTGTTTTTGTTTTTGTTTTCTTATCTATTCTGAAACTCTGTATCTTTTGATTGGAGCATTTAGTCCACTTACACTCAGTGATGAAAAATATGGGTTTAGAGTCATTGTGTTATCTGTAGATTTCATGCTTGTAGTGATGTCTATGGTCCTTTGTGGTCCTTGCAATATTTCACTCAGAGTTCCCCTGAGGATCTCTTGTACGGCCTGTTTACTGGTGATAAATTCCTTCAGTATTTGTTTGTTTGGGAAACCTTTATCTCTCCTCTTATGAATGACAGGCTTGCTGGATAAAGGATTCTTGGCTACATATTTTTCCTTTTCATCACATCAAAAATTTCCTGCCACTCTTTTCTGGCCTGCCAAGTTTCAGTAGATAGGTCTGCTACTACCCTTATGTGTCTTCTCATGTATGTTAAGGCCCATTTATCCCTAGCTGCTTTCAGAATTCGCTTTTTATCCTTTTATTTTGCCTGTTTCACTATGATATGTTGTGCTGAAGATCGATTCAAGTTATGTCTGAAGGGAGTTAGTTCTCTGTGCTGCCTGGATTTTAATGTCTGTTTCCTTCCTCAGATTGGGGGAAGTTTTCAGCTATGATTTGTTCAAGTATTTCTTTGGCCCCTTTCTGTCTCTTCTCCTTCTTATGAAACTCCTGTGATATAGATATTGTTCTTTTTCATTGAATCACTTATTTCTCTAATTCTCCCGTTGTGGTCCAGAATTTTTTTCTCTTTTTCTCAGCTTCCTCTTTTTCCATAATTTTATCTTCTATTTCACCTATTCTCCCCTCTTCCTCTTCAGTCCTCACTGTGACCGCCTCTACTTTGCACCTCATTTATAGAATTTTAAATTCATAATTTCTATTTTTTAGTTCCTTGATCTCTGCAGCAATAGATTCTTTGCTGTCTTCTAAGCTTTTTTCAAACCTAACGATTAATCTTATAACTATTATTCTAAATTCTTGTTCAGTCATATTATTTATATCTGTTTTGAGCAATTCTTTAGCTGTCATTTCTTCCTGGAATGTCTTTGAGGATAATTCTTCCATTTTCTCAGTTTGGCTAGTTTTCAGTCTCTTATGTGATTTACAAGTTTGTTCTGTTCCCTAAACCCGCAAGCAGTACTATATTAAAGAGGGATCATACACTGCCCAGGCCCTGGCCCTTCAGGAGGTGTTCTTTGGAGAGTGTTACTTGGTCTCTATTGTTGTGACTTTGGTTACTTTATCTCCCTACTCATAGTAACGTTTTGGACCCTCCACCAGGTGTGCTTTGATTTGTTCTTTGAACCCTGGAAAGGAAAATAAACAGACAAACAAAAGCAAACAGTAAACAAAACCATGCAAACACACACACACACACACACACACACACACACACACACACACACACAGAAATGATAAAGGTAGGGAAAAGAAAAAAATAAACATTGACCTGGCAGAGAAACCATACAGATTAATCCAAAGAGAGAGAAAGGAAAATAAAAAAGGAAGTGTAGAACATGTATCAAGAGAATGGATTAAATATGTCTGCTTAAACAAACCAACAACTAGAGTAACCAAACTAGAGGAGGGAGGAGATAAGAAGAAAAGGAAGGGAGAATATAACTATATAATAAGAATTGTCCAAGAATTCAAAACCTGAGGACTGATGGATGGGGGGAAGGGGGGATGGACATGGAGGAGGACACTTGTGGGGATGAACACTGGGTGTTATGTGGAAACTAATTTGACAATAAACTATTTGTAAAAAAAAAAAAAAAAAGAATTGTCCAAGAATTAAACCAGGCAATGCAACAGCTCTGGTCTGGAGGAGGAACCATCTGGTTCCACAGTATCTATCCCACTCCATTAAATATGCAGTTACCCGTCACAGAGGGGTGTGGTTTGGTGTGGGAGGGTCCCACTTCCACTATGGGCCCTGCTACCTGATCCCTGAACCCCCACCTTAGTGGTGATGGGGAGAAAAATGGCAACACCTCAGTCTCTCCTCCATGGACCCACTGTCCCAAAACACTCTATTTGAGCCATCCTCACTGTGCCACAGGTGCTAATGAGGCAGCTTGTCTCAGTCCACCAATTCCTGTGCCCTGGCACTTGGCTGGAATTCAAACTCTCACTCTGTGCACCCCAGTATTAAGGAAGCACTACTCCACACCACCCAATATGTGGTCTCTGGCTGGCAGATGCAGGCAGGCTTTGTCCTGTCCCACAGCACTCCAGGGAGGGTATCGCTTTCTCCTACTGCAGACTGCACCCCTGACCTAGCCACCGAGACAGGGACCGGGTCCCCTCCCCTCCAGGTGTGTGATCTGTGCAGCTGGTCCAGGTCTGGAGAAAGCCCCTCAATTAGAGATTGGATCTTTCTCAGTCCTGGTCCAAAGCTTTTCTCTTGTCCAGATACAGGCCTATGTTTCCCCAGCCTCTCTTTCTTTTCCCTTTGTCTCTCCACAAAAGGGGATCCCTCCCCTTTGTTCATTTTATTTCTCTTGGTTCTCAATCACACACCTATGGTCCATCAGGATGTCCTGGTGGCTCCCTGAAAGTGACTCTGCCTCTTTTTCTTCCAGACTCTTGGGGTTCAGAATCCTTTGGTTTCAAAACTTCTTTGTTTGAGAAAGGAAGGAACTTCATATCCCCATACTTGTCCGCCACATTGGCCCCCTCCTCCTATGGATATATTTTTTTCTAGTTTGCACTTCTACTAAGGATGTAGCCCTTTGAGGCTCTCAGATGTATGTGAAAATTTTAGTCCCAGTTCTCCACCTTCTACACACATAAGGCCCTGTCTTCTGTCTCTATAAGGTTTTAAAATCTCAAGCCTCTTAGATATTGTGATTGAAAAATGCCCCCAGGGCAATTGTGGCTTCTACATCTACTTATTTCTACCCCCCCCCGCCATGTTTTTCTTCATTTTGGAATCCTTCATTCATGTATCCTTTATATTTTTAATAGATCAACAATGCAACCATTTATTTTATCTAGTTTTTCTAGGAAGTTTATATTAAAGAAGTTTTATTATTGTTATTGTTATTTAGTTGACTGTATTGATTGGCCCCATTTAGTAGATGAGAAGCTAAGACCCTAAAAAGAAGTGAGTTGCCTAAGGTCATACTGCTGGTTCAATAACTGAACTGGAACCAGAACCAACTTTTCCTTATTCCTGAGTTCTCCTTTGGGTAAATATGCCTCATCTACCCTTTTCACCCAAATCTTCTCTCATTTTTAGTCCTATGAGGATCTGGTTCAGCGTCTGGAGCCAGTTATAATGGAGCTAGAACGGCAGGAAAATGTACTGGTGATCTGCCACCAGGCCGTCATGCGGTGCCTCTTGGCCTACTTCTTGGATAAGAGCTCAGGTACCACTCTCCTCTCTGTTCCTGGGATAGGGAGCTGGATATGATTTGGAACCCTGATACCAGGAGTCTTTGGTTTATACCTTAGTGGTTAAGAGCACAATATCTAGAACAAGGATGCTTGAGTTCAGATTCTTGCTCTGTCACATACTAGCTTTGCCAAATTACTTTAGCCTCTCTGGCCTCAATTTTCTCATCTGTAAAATGGGGAAATAATGATGAAGTTTAAATAAATTAACATATGTAAAGAGCTTAGGGCATTTCATGACACATAGTATGGGCTATATAAGTGTTAGCTGCTGCTATTAGTATTATTTTCAGCCAATGTTTTCAAAGCCAACCTTAACAGTATGCATCAGCATGAAAATGATGAGCCAGGTTTTCTCTGAAGCACGTTGTCATCAGGTGGTAATGGGACCTTTTGTTGCCTAATGATCCTAACTATAGATTTCTGTCTTTGCTGTGGGGGTGATTTCTCCTAAGACAGTGATATTTTCATTTTATTTTTGAAATAATTTCTTTTTTAAAATATATCTAGACATTATAATTTACAGGCTATCTATACAATTACAATATTTGCTGGAATGCAAATTAAGGCAGAGAGCCGAACAAGGGACTGTTATGTCATCCTCAGGTGTGAGGGTCCATTTCTGATGTGGATGCTGAAGCATTGGCATCTCCAACAGACTGTGAGGGTATATGAGGACCTTGCAAAGTTATACTTGAAAGTTATATTGTGCAATGTCCTGCAGACTTGAATGTTTTCTACTATGGTAGTTTCCAAGTAGAGGCCACTAATAACATGGAGTCATCCAAAATCAAAACTCAGGGAACTTGAGAATTAGACATTTAACAAGCCATTTCTTCTGCCTGGTTCTCAGTCTCCTCACCAGAAAAGAGTTTGGAATGAAGGTTCTTGTGCTACTAGATGTCTGACAACTTCTAATGTCCATTGCTTGGTACTGTCTTTGAGACCATGAGCCAAGCACTGTAACCTTGACTGTGCAGATGAGGAAATGTAGGCTCAGAGAGGTGAAGTGATTTTCCCAAGATCACGGGCCTCAGAGGGCCAGTGAGGGTGTCAATCTCAGACGCTTTCTAGAGGATCCCCAGTTCAGAAATGCATAGATTTGTGGGGGTGGGGTGAAGAGTGGTACATACACCTGTCATTCTCATACTGATTTACCTACTTTCTACCCACTTTCATGCACAGGCTATACCAGTTACTCACAGAGTCCCTGGGAGATGGGCAAGGGAGTGCTTGGGACACGCTTTTACCCCTATTACTCAGTGAGGAAACTTAAGGCCCAGAGAGATGATGTGACTCAGGAAACAGTTTCCCAGGAGCCTCATAGCTGGGGCACCCTCAGAGCACATCTAGTTCAATCCTGTACTGTGAGAGATAGTAACTCTGAAGGCCAAAGAGAGATAAGGCTGGGCCAATGTCATTTGTCCAGGTAGTGGCAGAGCTAGGTCAGAGACCTCAGGCAAGTCGCTTCCCTTCTCTGAGTCCATTTTGTCATGTGTGCCATGGAGGACAGTAACCTCTGCAGAGTATCAATGAGGATGGAAGGAGATCTTGCAGCAAAAGCACTGGGCCCAGAGCCTGACAATGATGATGACAAAGATGAAGAGGAGGAGGAGCAGGATAGATGCCCAGGATGTCACCAAACCTGATGTCTTAGGGAGGTTGGTTGTGGCCTTAAAAGCCCGGGATCAACCTCAGGGGTAGAGAAGCCATGAGGGGTGGGGTGGGGTTCTAGTTCAGTGAAGGGAGATGGGAAGTGGTAATTGCATCCTGGGTGGGTGAGAGTGGCTGTCATTGGAGAGTGGTGGGAGATGGGGGTATCACTCCCATGACACTGTGAGCCCCTTCAAAGCAATGGTAGCTGGCTGCAGTGGGCAGAGCATGCATTTAGCCTCTGAGGATCTTAGCTTCAAGTCCCAGTGCTGCCACTTTCTGATGGTGACATAGCACAAATGTCTTCCCTCTCAGAGCCTTAATGTCCTCATCCTTGGAATGGGTCTGATCATCTCCTCCTCCCGGGGATGTCTAATAAATGAAAACCTAGGCCCATATAAGAAATGGAACATGAATATTCAAAACAACTTTATGAAAAGTAGTCAACAACTGGAAACAAGTGAATCAAGAAATCCTTGTCCATCAACAAGTGTGAGAGGAGTCAGAGAGCACAGGCCTGGGCTGGAGCAAGTACTGTGGGGCTGTGAAGGTGCACGTACACCTACCCAAGGGTCCTGGCACATAGCAAGGCCTCAGAAAACTTGGTGAGATACATTTGTGGGCCTTCATTTAGAGGCCTATGGAAAGCCTGAGACTGGGGGTAAGAGGGAGGTCTGCCTTGGTCTCATGTTTGCCCTGTGAGTGAGAAGATAAACCACTTCCCACGTGACCAGCCTGTCCTTTCTGGTGAACTCACAATCTGTCCACATTCCCCAGGGCCTTCCTTTCCCCTGCTCTAAAGGCCACCGTTATTCAGTCTCCCTCATTGCCCACCCTGCTCTCAGCACTGCCCACTGCAGATTATGGGGAGTGTGCCTTTGATAAAGCTGACCAAAAGGGGTTATGGCAGAAAAAGCCTGGGGAGATGAATACCCTCCCTACTACCCTGTCTCTGATGGATTCTTTCTCCTTTCCAGATGAGCTGCCATATCTCAAGTGTCCTTTGCACACAGTGCTTAAACTCACACCTGTGGCTTATGGTGAGTGCTCCTACCCTTATCTGAGAAAAGACACATAGAGGGTATGAGCATGCCTCCAGTGTATACCATTTGTACAGAAGAGTCCTGGGGAAGGTTCCTTGGGTGTGTAATTGGATGTCTTGGTAAAGGAAGGATTAGCAGCAATAAAATAAGAACAGGGAAGAACTGGGATGCCCTCTAAATCCAGAGCCTGGCCTCAACTTTCTCTGGCTCTACCAAAGTACTGAGCATGGAGCACTAAGCTGTAGAAGACCAGAGGAAAAAGTGTAGTTTGGGACCAGATTGAAGAAAGGGCTCAAAGGTTGGCCAGGCCAATTTAGACTCTCTTTTGGGGCATTAGTTTTCTATGAAATATTCATGTGCAGGAGAGAGAGACTCAAATCTCTTCTGGGGTGTGAACAGGGAAAACAGCACACTGAAGCCCATAGTAGGGTGCAATCCATAGAGATGGAGCCAAGGGGGGTCTTCTACAGGCATTTGGCTTCTTCTGCCAGCCCTAGTCCCCAGTGATACCACTCTCCGTTTTCTTCAGGCTCTCAGAACTCCCTTGTGACCTTCTACACCTCTGGTGTTGACATAACCATTTTGTCCTCTAAATGAACCTTACCTGCGACTGATTGCCCCAACGCAGTGGCCCAAGAATTCTTCCACCACTTCAGCACTTAGCACAGCTTAGAAGATCCACAAAGCTCCATCATTATTGTATAGATTAGACTGCTGCTTCACAGACCACAAGAGTTGAGGGAGACCCTAGAGATCATCTATTCTCATCTCCTTCCCATTCCCAGTTGAGCAACTAAGGCTCAGAGAACTCTGAGACTATCAGGAGCAGGTGGGAGAACACCCCATTGGATCCTCTTAGACTTGTGTCTTCCCCATACATCAAACAGCTGGTCTACATTCCCCTCCCTACAGCCCAGTCACAATCTGCACACAGCATGGAGCTAGGGGTATGGATGGTGATGGGCATGGGAATGAATAGCACTTCAGGAAAGATCTGTGCTTACCTTCGGGGCTTATGGATGGACTGGTTGTTCTTTTCTGAGGCTGCAAAGTGGAGTCCATCTACCTGAATGTGGAAGCCGTAAACACACACCGGGAGAAACCTGAGGTAGGTGAGGGATTCCATGGCCTAAGCTGGCACATAGTAAAAGGACCTACCTGCACAGAAAGACCACCTCAATCCCACAGAGCTTGGATGTTTCATACCAACAGGTAGAATAGCCAGCACCCAGAAATATAGGAACCTTGGCCCAGGCCTGAAGTGACATAGAGCTGTGGGACTAGAGCAACCCTCACCCAAAATACCTCAGGTTGAATTCCCCAGAGGCTTGCCTGAGAAAAGGTTCAGGATCCATGCCTGGCTGAAAGAGGATAGCCTAGCAGTGAGGACAAGGGGCAGGGGAGGGGCTGGGGCTCCATAGTGCTGGCTCCTTTCTATTAATCCTGGGCTCTCTCCCCCCAGAATGTGGACATCACCCGAGAACCTGAGGAAGCCCTGGACACAGTCCCTGACCACTACTGAGCCCTTTCCAAGAAGTCAAACTGCCTTTGTTCCCACGTCTCCCACCTTTAAGTGCTGCTATCCTTGCACTTCTCTTACCTTAAGACCCTGGACTTGGTCTTACTAGAAGATCCTTGCTTCTAGTGAAGAAGCCCTTATCATCTCCAACACAGGCCTCGATTTCTAGCTACAACCAAGGAGTTGTCTAGTTCTGAATGAAGCTTTTTCCTTCTTAACTCCCATTTCATTATCAATAAAGACTTCTCTTTCTGCCTACAAGAAGGGAAAGGAAGTCATTGTGAGGCTTCTCCCACAGGATCTTCTTAAGGTCTGACTTTGTGAAATGCCTCTGTAGCTGCGGGGTGTGGAATGGATGAGGGGTTCCTGGAGGGAAGGGTTCTTGGGTAGCACTTCTAAAAGTAAGGGAGGATATAGGTCTCTGTGAGTACCTACGGGCCTTGTTCCTTTGAGAAAAGCATGGCTGAGGACCTGATACCTTCATTCCTACACTCAGAAGAGTCTACACCTAGACCATATTGTTCCTCTCTTCTCCAACTCCTGCTGCCATCCTTAGTGATTTCCATGTTCATATAAATGATCCAAACAATACCCTGGCCTCCAAGTCTCCTGACTCCCTCAATTCCAGTGATAATTCCCTCTTCAGCTACCCACTCTATAGACCCTGGCATCATCTAGACACCCTTCTCCCAGTCTGACTTCTTAAATACAAAAATCCTAGTATCTGACCACTGGCCCCAGTCCTTACAACTCTCTGTGTCATCCATAGGATCCCTAGCAGCATGTCTCCCACATAGGAGGCATGTGTGTAATATTTCTTGAATGAACAATATTTGTTCTTATAATGCATCAAGAGTATAATCCTTTTTTTTTTTTACAAATAGTTTATTGTCAAATTAGTTTCCACATAACACTCAGTGCTCATCCCCACAAGTGTCCTCCTCCATGCCCATCCCCCCCTCCCCCCCACATCCATCAGTCCTCAGTTTTTGTCAGCATTCAAGAGTCTCTCATGGTTTGCCTCTCTCCCTTTCCCCCACCATTTCCCCCCTTCTTCTCCTCCTTGTTCCTCAGAAGTTCCTCCTAATCCTCCTATACGTGCACACATATGATATTTGTCCTTCTCTGCCTGACTTATTTCGCTCAGCATAACATCCTCAAGGTCCATCCATGTTGCTACACATGGCCAGATTTCATTCTTTCTCATTGCCATGTAGTATTCCATGGTATAGATAAGAACAGACACTTCTCCAAAGAGGTCATCCAGATGGCCAACAGACACATGAAACGATGCTCAGCATCCCTCCTCATCAGGGAAATACAAATCAAAACCACATTGAGATACCACCTCACGCCAGTCAGAGTGGCTAAAATGAGCCAATCAGAGAACTCTAGATGCTGGCGAGGATGTGGAGAAACGGGCACCCTCCTACACTGTTGGTGGGAATGTAAACTGGTACAGCTCCTCTGGAAAACAGTGTGGAGGTTCCTCAGGAAACTAACAGTAGAACTCCCCTATGACCCAGCAATAGCACTGCTAAGAATTTACCCAAGGGATACAGACATGCTGAGGCATAGGAGCACATGTACCCCAACGTTCATAGCAGCACTCTCCACAATAGCTAAAACATGGAAAGAGCCTAAGTGTCCATCAACAGATGAATGGATCAAGAAGATGTGGTTTATCTATACCATGGAATACTACATGGCAAAGAGTATAATCCTTTGATTCATCCATTGTCTCCCAATCCACCAATCCTCCTCCTCCTCATTGTTCTTCTATTCCTAACCAGCTTGGATTCTATATCCCATTTCTTCAACCACTCTCTATGCACCTAGGTATTGGCAACATAGTGGTAAAGAGACAGACTCGTATACTCACTGCCTTGATTCCTTTGTTCTTCCATCATAGCCTCCAGGAAGACCCAAACCTTGTATAGCTCTAATCCATATTACCTTTTTGGAGGGGGATCTACTACTTGAAACAAACCTACATTTATTTGCTTCCACAGCCACCCTTAAATCCTATTCAAAGTCAAGGTCACCCTCTATTCTCTGGCACTCTATCTAATCCCACCTTCTCAAATATGGGCTATTTCAGTCAATTCTTGACTGTTCCTTATCTATCTCTTGTTCTTTTTTTTTTAGTGTTTTATTTTTTTATTTCTAGGAGAGAGAGAGAGAGACAGTGTGAGCAGGGGAGGGTTAGAGAGAGAGGGAGACACAGATTTGGAAACAGGCTCTGAACTGGCTGTCAGCACAGAGCCCGATGCGGGGCTCGAACCCACAAACCGTGAGATCATGACCTAAGCGAAAGTCGGACACTTAACCGACTAAGCCACCCAGGAGCCCAAATCTCTTGTTCTTTATTGGCTTTTGCCTCCACATTCTCTGCAATATACTCAGATTCTCTCTCCTATCTCAATAAAACCCTCCCTTGCTCCCGTGTCCACTTCTAGTCTCACTCTCTCTCTCCATTCTCATACAACTGTCTCAAAACGAATCTATTATTTACTTCCAGAACCCTCTCCCTCCAACTTCTGTTCTAGGCTTTTCCTCTTGACATCTTTACTCAAACTATAATCCTTTTGCATGCCATGCTTTCCCCAGGTCTTTATCCCATTGAAGTAATACTTTCATTTTAGCCTAAAGCTAGAGCCCACCATCTCTGAAGAGCTATACTGATCTTTAGTCCTTTTATGAACCTGAAATGTCACTCACAACAACCTAACCACATTAAAATACAGGAAAAAAAACCCTCCAGTTCATTTTGCAAATTTAATGTAACTCTGATACCAAAATATGACAGCACACACACACAAAACAAACAATAAAGCAGAATCAGCAAGCAGATTTTTCATGGCATGTAACTCTCAGCTGATTGATAATATCTGCTTATACTGCTGTATGGACAAAGATTCCAAGGGTGTACCTTGGCTCCATGGGAAGAACCGCTGCAATTCATTAGCATTATCTGTAAACCTGGGAAATAAACCTGAAAACAAAACACCAAACAGAAGACATTTTAACAACAAATGTTTTCTCATACTTCCATCATTGTTCTCATCTCCCTACCCAACCCTCCCACTTTGGGGTTTCTTATAACATTGCCCAGCTCTTATACCTCCCCATGGGCCATGCTGTGGGAATATTGTAATTACCTGAAACCTCACTAGCCATAGGAGAAGCTACAGACACCAAAGCTGGTGGCTCCACCACCAAAGCCAGCACCATTTCTTGGTCCACCGCCACAGCCAGCACCACTGCTTGGTCCACTGCTGAAGCCTGCACCTGTGTTTGTTCCACTGCTGAAGCCAATGATAGAACTGGGTCCACCATTGAAGCTGGTGCTGATGCTAGGTTCACCAATAAAGCTAGTGCTGGTGTTGGAACCACTGCCAAAGCCAATGGTGGTACTTGGTCCTCCGTTGAAGCTGGTATTAGGATTAGCACCAAAGCCATCACTGATGCTGAGGCCACCACTAAAGCCAGCATTGGTGCCAAGTGTGCTGCCAAAACCAGCATTGGTGCCTAGTCCATCTCCAAAGGCATAGCTTGAGATCAGTCCACCACCAAAGCCAACGTTGGTGCTCAGTCCACTACTGAAGATAGCACTGGTGCCTAGTCCACTACCAAAGCTAGCACTGGTGCTCAGTCCATCACGAAATCCAGCACGAGTGCTTAAGCCATTGCCAAGGATGAAACCAGCAGTGGTACTGGATCCATCACCAAAACTAGCACTGTTAGCACCACTAAAGCAAGTGCTAGTGCTAGGAGGGCCACCAAAGCATAGGTTGGTGTTAGATATACTGCCCAAGCAGAGGCTGGTGCTGGGAACTCTACCAAAGCCAATGCTGGCACTTGGAACAATGCCAAAGTCAGCAGTAGTGCTAAGTGCCCCACTGAAGTCAGCACTAGTGCTTAACACACCGCCAAAGCCAGAGATGGTGCTGGGTGCACTGCTGAAGCTGGCATTAGTGCTAACAGCATTGCTAAAACCAGCACTCGTGTTTAGTGCACTGCCAAAGCAAACACTGGTGCTGAATGCACCACCAAAGCTGGCACCAGTGTTAGGAGAACCATCAAAGCAGATGTTGGCACTTAGTGTACCGCCAAAATCAGCACTGGTGCTGGAAGAGCCACCAAAGGAGACACTAGTGCTGAGTACTCCATCAAAACGAGGGCTGGTGTTAGGAGAGCCACCAAAGCAGATACTGGTACTAAGTGTGCCACCAAAGCTGGCATCAAAGCTGGAAGAGTCACCAAAGCAGACACTAGTGCTGAGTGTGCCACCAAATCCAGTGCTGGTGCTAAGTGCACCACTAAAGACTGTGCTTGTTCTGGGTATAGTGCCAAAGCTGCTACTGGTAATGAGTACACCACTGAGACCAGCAGTGGTGCTGAGTGTCCCTCCAAAACCAGAGCTGGCTCCACCACTGAAACTGGGACTGGTGCCGATTGGGATACTAAAACTAGAGCTGATCCCACCACCAAAGCTGGCACTGGTACAAGGTGTGCCGCCAAAGCTAATGCAGGTTTCACTGTTGAAACTAGAACTGGTGCTGGCTGCACCACTGAGGCTAATGTTGGCTGCACCACTAAAACTAGTGCTAGTGCTGGGTGTGCTACTAAAGCAAATGCTGGCTGTACTGCTGAAGCTGGCACTGGTGCTGGGTGTGCCACCAAAGTTAATGCCAGCTCTGCAACCAAAGCCACCTCTGGGGATGGGTCCATCACTGAAGCTAATATTAGCACTATCGCTGAAGGTGGCCCTGGTGCTAGCTCCTTTGCTGAAGTTGATGTTGGTGCTGGCATCTGCATTTTCTTGGGCTCTGGCCTCAATTTCAAATGAAAATCTGTTCCAGGACGACTGAGAATCATCGCCCAACTCTTCCCTAGTTAGGCAGTTGATATCCATGTCATCCCAATTCCAGAGCCCAGCCACAGCTTCCTCTACAATCCCCATTTGGGCTCTTTCCTCAGCCCTGGCCTCAGCCTCAGCCTCAGCCACAGTGGCAGCTTGTACTTCCATCTCTACTGCCTTCCAGTACTGAGCAGCCCAGTCCTTGGGGTCTTTCTCATGCACCTGAAATGGGAATGAATCATTATAAGGATAATAACATTTGTAATTATATATTAAATACACACTATGGGCTTTGTATAAAAGCAATAGCAGTAATTTTTTTAAATCACGGTTCAATCCTGATATCCAATTTCAGCTCTGGTATCTAAGGTGCTGTATGTGACCTTGGACAAGTTACTTAACCTCATGGAAAAGATGGGAAATGATGAGAGAGTAAGTTAAGGATTGAATGTTTGTGTCCCCCTAAGATTCATATGTTAAAACCCCAGCCCCCATTGTGATTGCATTTGGAGACTGGACCTTTATGGAAGTAGAGTTAAATGAGGTCATAACAGTGGGGCCCTGATCCAATAGGATTAGTGTTTTTATAAAAAGAAGCTCTCTCTCTCTTGGGGCACCTGGGTGGCTCAGTCAGTTAAGCATCTGATTCTTGATTTCAGCTCAGATCATGATCTCATGATTCATGGGATCAAGCACCGCGTCAGGCTCTGTGCTGACAGCAAAGGGCCTGCTTGGGATTCTCTCTCTCCCTCTCCCTCTCTGCCCCTCCCCCGTTCGTGCTCTCTTTCTTAAAATAAGTTTAAAATATAGAGGAAGCTCTCTGCCACATGAGAACACAGCAAAAATCGGTTAATCTACAAGCCAGAAAGAGGCTTCATCAGAAACTGACCATGCTGGACCTTGATCTGGGACTTTTAGCCTCCAGAACTGTGAGAAAATAAATTTCTATTGTTTAAGTCACCCAGTCTGTAGTATTTTGTTATGGCAGTGCAAGCAGACTAACACAAAGCATGCAAAAAGAATCAAACAATTAAACTTTATGTTCAGCAGCATTCTCAAACATCACTGAAGTTCCACATATGTTTATGTATGAACTGCAGGCTTCCCTGTGACTGACCATCCCTGCATGTAGCCTGCCCCAGCTAGAGGCATCCAGTATCCTTAATATGACAAGCCAGGGAATCTCTCCTATTACCTTGCATGCAAACTTGAGGACTTTCATCTTGCTAGTCTCATGGTAGGAGCACAAGCCCCAGAAAAACTCATATTCAGGTGGTCTGCTGTTAGGGACTCTTGTACTCCAGATACCTTAGAGAAAAATGAAATTTGCTTCTAACCAAGCAAATCTGATGTGTAACCCCTGGGCACACCAGATGGCAACCTCTTTGAAACAAATACTAAACTCAGCTCCTGGAACAGATTTCTAAGACCCCCGCTTTCCCAGACACACTCCCAAACATTGTTTGTGATCCTGTTCTCTAATATTGAGTCATTTCCCACTAGCCCTGTGCAAAGCAGTCACTTGATGCTTCAGAGAAAGCATGTATAGGGCATGATGTCACAGGAAGGCCAAAGTATCTTACCACCTGTGAGGAGTAAACCCAAGTTCCTGTTGGATGTGTTGTAAACAGAGGAGCCATTCTTTAGGCACCCTGCTCTGAGCACACCCCAAAGCAAGGGTCTTTTCTTTGGTCTAGCCCTGTCCTGGAATTGTCCACTTAGGGGAATTGTGGACAGAACTCAGTTATAGGGCACAGGATGCCCATATTACATCTAAAGCTATTATAACTAAAGGGATGATAAAGCAATTTCTGAACCAATCCAGCACACTCAGAACATTTCAGGGCCAAAGCCCCCAAACACCACTTACTTCTGTTTCACAAACTTGTCTGTGATGAGCTTCCTCACTTCCCCAAAAAGCGAGTGCCTCACCCTGACAATGGGAAAAATAACCCATAAGCAGAGATGAAAACTTCCCAAATAAAGGCAGAGGTATTTCCCAACATGGGAGAGACCTCTCTAGCATATGCAGCAGTCCCAATGAAGCCAGGAAAGTAGTGAACACATGGTTGCTAGAAGCAGGAAATTGAGGACAGATGGTTCTTTGTTAGGGATCCCTTAAAGTTCTATCTTACATCTCAGCTTAGAATGACATAGGTATTGAGGGTGCAG
This sequence comes from Proteles cristata cristata, assembly GCA_017311185.1. Lineage (NCBI taxonomy): Eukaryota > Metazoa > Chordata > Mammalia > Carnivora > Hyaenidae > Proteles > Proteles cristata. Next base: position 29,827 of record JAESUZ010002984.1, read on the forward strand.
AGAGTCCAGGACCATTTCCCCAACCAACCAGGTGAGAACCCTGGACCTTCTACCCAGTCCAGCACCCCTGTCCACTCCAGCAGACGACCAGACTGATGCAATCCAGGGACCATCCTCTCTCGTCAAAGGACAACATGGACAGCAAGCGCTGAGAGAGCCCAATCATACCCAGGACGCAGCCCCAGCTTGCACAGCACCTCCTAGATGACAGCTTCAAGGGAAGGCAAGAGGAGACAGGGACAGAAAATGAGCATGTGGAATTCCAACTGTGACCACCCATTCAGCTGCATGTCCAGCCACTCACCCTCACTAGCTTTGTTGCCATTCATGAAAATGACCTCAGAACCACCATGAGAAGTCCTAGTTTGGGTGTGTCATTGGTCCTAGAGGAATAACAGTGTAAAGAGGTTTATGTCTAGCAGCCATCTGCAAAAAAAAACACACCAGACAGTTCACTAAGCTAGCCTCTCCCAGATTCCTCAGACATGAGAGAATTCTGCCCAGTCTCTGCTTCAAGCTCTGTGTGACCCTGGGCAAGGCACTTAGACTCTTGAGCTGCAGTCTCCTATTCAGTAAAATGGGAAAATCCAATGTTCCCCTGCCTCAGGTTGCTAAGAAGATGGAAGAATCCTTGTTAAACTGGTACAACCCAGGCACCCAGCCAATGTGAGTCTCTTCTTTCTCTCCCAGATCCTTATGCTCCAAGAGAATTTTAGGTGCAGCCCCAGTAATGCCCCTGTCCTTTAAACATCATGATTCACCTACACCAAGAAACCCTCCTTTGAGAACCACTCTACCAAAGCCAGTAGGAAGAGACAAGCAATGACAGGTGTACTTTCCTGGAAAGCTTCTGGAGAAACAGAAAACCTGACAGTAGGAATGTACTGCTTCAGGCTTCTACACCCTTCAGTCACTCATAATCAAGCACCACTGCTGTGTGCAGGTCTCCAACTCTGTGTGGGAGCTGGCCCTATCTTCCTGCCTCTCCAAGGAGATGTGGGTAGAGATGACAGAGATGGGATAGTGCCATAGACAGAAGCAGAGCCTCCCTTCCACCCCAGCCCTTTCCCAGCTTACGTTCCCAGTATGCCTGCAGAGGATTCCTGAGTGCTGATCAGAATATACAAGTTACTTTGCTTATCAGTTTCCTTCAGATCGACTCGAAACATCTGCCAAGTAAAAGAATAGCCTGTGAGAACACAAAATTCAGCCTAGACATCAGTGACCTTTTTGAGCATCCCACACTTCTCTGTGTAGTTAGAGTTTTGAGTGTGTGTAAGAAATCATGAGATAATGCATGCAAACCACTTAGCTAAGTTGCCGCCACTACAGCAAACAGGTAAGAAATGTACTATTATTATCAGCATCACCTTTGTAATTAGTGGGAATCAAGGGATACAGAGAATGGGGAATGAAAGGGAGAGATGAGCATCTGAAATACATTACAGGACATGTCTAGCAGCAGACAAGACTAAATTGGGAGGCTTGGGTCCTAGCTATGCTTTTACCACTGACTTGTTCTGTGACCCTGAGTTAGTTTATGTTCCTACTGAGGCCGCTGTATGCCCATCTACACAGTGATGGGGTTGCATTAGTGAGTCTCTGTGGTCTATCCCAGAAGAAACATGTATGCTTTATTTGATTCAAGACTTCCCCATTGCACCCATCCACCAGGGCTGCCCCTTCACCTTCTCCAGAGCGTAGCTTGCTTGTTCAATGATTTCTGGAAAATATTCATATTCTTGGATGACATCCTTCTGCATGTCTATAAGAAGGGAAAGGTAGGAGGAGCTGGGCTAAGCAGGGGCCACAGAGCTGCAGCCCTTTTGCCAACTGTGGGGTCAGTGCAGTCTGAGTTCTGAACTATGTTAACAGGAGATGCCAGACATGGCAGAGTGTAAGGAGGGATGAGAAGCGAGGACATATGAGAGAGTGAGGAGCTATAAAGTAAATGGTTACCCCAGGGTATGGGAGAGAGGGGAATGGGCAGGAGATTTCAGTGAGGAGGGTTGGTATGACTCTACCTGAGCACCTGATGGGGATCTTTGTCTGGTCCTTAACCAACAGGTATTTCACCAACTTATTTGCCTGGGAGAAGAGGAATACATGGGGAGATCTCAAAGTGTTTTTTAGAAAACTTGGAAGAATGATGGAAAAGAAGAAAGGTGAAAATAAAGAAGAGGCTGGACAGCACTGGAGTCTTATCCTTTCTTGCAAAATAGCCACATCTCGGGGTAGCAGAGGCCTCCAGCCCCATGGGATCAACCTGTAGTTATCACCACCTCTCTCATCCCCATTCAGATGGTCCAGAGTCACCAGGTGAGACAGCTCTGTACCCTTATCCTACCTCCTCTTAAAAATCCCCTAATCCCTTCCTGTAGTGGGTCTTGACCTTACAGTTGGCCACCCTGATTCCCAGATTTGTCTTTCACTGTCTTCCAGGCAGGAGTTTCATTTCCCTAGCAGGACAGAAGGCACCCAAGGGCAGGACCTGGGATTCCTCTTCTTATTTTGGCCACCACTGACTCTGCTAGCTGTATCCCTTGGACAAGTCACTTCACCTCTCTGCAAATCAGGTTTTTTTAATCTGTAAACCTGTATTTATGATCCTTAGATAATAAATGTTACTTTCAAAACATAAAGACACAACCTAAATGACTGTACCCAAGACAAATCCTGCCACATGGTAACAATTACATAAATACAAGTTTAATTATACCAGGTTGTAGCTAAGTGTATGTATGTATTATTTCCCCACCAATCTGTGAACTGTCAGGGAGCAGGAACTATATCACATTCTTCTCAGCATCTCTCACAGCCTATCTGAACAAAGGGACTGGCTCAGAGTAAAAAGTTTCAGTAAACTTTTATAGAACAAATAAACAAACTAGGATAGGAATGGAAAAGAAGTGAAAAATTAAGGGTGGTAATGTCAGAGATCTCACCTTTTGTTTTCTCTTGCCCCGGGTCCTGATTGTAGGCTCCAGACTCAACTGAGCCAGGTAGTCATCTGCCAGGGCCTGGACAGTGGTGGCAGTCTGAGTCTCAAGGGCACTTATGTTGGTCTTAAAGGTGGACATCTTGGCCTGGGCCCTTTGGTCAACAATTTTCGTCTAGCTTTCAGCTACCTGGGCTTTAGTGGCAAACTTATGATCCCTGGACCCTCTCCTGACCTGGAGGGTGGCTGCTAGGGCTTGGTTTGTGATCATTTGAGTGGCAGGTGAAACCTCAGAGACCTCATGGGCAGAATTTGGGCCTTTATTGGCAGCCTTCTTGCCCTTGAACTTTTTGGGCCAGATAGCTGCTGCTGAGGCCTCAATATGTCTGGTAGCTGTCTCAGTGGCATTTGGAGCCTCTAGAAATTCAGTGTCAGCATTTATGCCCTAAACAGTTGCCTTCTTGGCTTTGGAGGACTTATTTGTACTGATGCAGGCTATTGTGGCATGGGTAGTGGTTGCCTCATTAGCAATTCGGCCTTAGGTAGTAGCCTCATGAATGGTGGTTGGAGCCAGTGAGATATCAGTGGTACTAGCTACAGCCTTATTGGCAGCATTCTTAGCTTTGGAAGCTTTCTTGGGCTTAGTGGGGGCTATCAAGGCCTGGGAGTTAGCTGACTCAATGGTAAATGGAGCCTGGATAGCCTGCAGGATGTCTGGTAGGTTTAGGGGCTGCAAGGGTGACTTGATCTGTGCATTGACACTCTCATTGCCAGTTAGAGATTGGGAGCCTTGGGCTGCCTTAGCAGTAACACTCTTTGTCTTATTGGCTTTCATAGGCCTAGCAGTGACTGAAGAAGCCTGAGTATTGTCTGCTTCAGTGGTAGCTTCAGCCTGGTTGATTTGAGGGATGACAGACAGGTTTAAAGCCTGCAAAGTTTCTTTAGGCTTGTTAGTGGTAATCACATTGGTAGATGAGACTGTAGAGGTAGCAGGTACAGTCTTAGTAATAGCCTTAATAGGGGACTTCTTGGTCTTGCTCTTCTTAGGCCAGTTGGCAACTGGTGGGTCCATGGCCAGAGGGTCCTTGGTTGCCACCAAGAGGGTATACATCAGCAAGACACTGTCCTCTTCTGTCATCCCAGTCTGTATATCTGGAGAGAAGTGAAGCCCCAGGCTCCCAGGGGGAAGCAGAGGGCCCTACACACTTAAGATTATGATTTACTGAGCTATCTGGCCTCCCTATAGCCCACCCTTTCCACGAAGGCCTCCCCTTCCACTGAGCAGTGATTGAAGGAGAGGGTGAGGGAAGAGAAAGGGAGCAGGAGATAGAGTCAGGCAGGTTTTCCTCTCCTTCACCTGGTAGGGGAGGACTGAAGACAGGTTAGGCAGGAAATTCTTCAACTACAGAGTGGTAAGGGGCTCAAGAGCAATAAATGAACTCAGCATGGGGCAGATGGCCTGGTGAGAATGTAGAAAGACCTCACCTTGAATGGGAGCATCCTATAACCATAGTCATTACTCCTATCCTTTCTGAAAGGCCAAGTAACAGCTGAGCTTGAGGGGAAGGGGCCTGAGTTAGGGGAGAATAAGAAGAGGGAGATTCAACAGACCTCCCACCTATCCTGAAGGAAGGAGGAATCTCATCTAACTTTGGATCCCAAACCCTTCAATACTGCGTTCTCACACCTAGAAACCCAGACCACCTATCCAAACTCTAGGTGTTTTTGCCTCCAAGAAACTGCAAGTCAGTTCTACAGGCCCGCCCCTTTACCTTACACACGCCCCCTGCTGCAGCTAAAAAAGTGCGCATGCGCACCAACTCGTGAGGGGGTGGGAGGGGTAGTGAGCATTCATGCACGCCTGCACAAGCGCTTTGGTGGACTGGACAGTCTGACCACCTCAATCCCATAGACACCCCCTCCTCTCAGCAGCAGAACATCTCGGCGCAGCCTAACTGCATCATAATTCGGCCCAACTCATCCCCCAAGACCAGCCTGCTCTCTCCTAGCTGGACTACTTTGCACCGCCCCTTCCCCACACCGCCCACCTCTGCTTTGTTGTACAGGCACGCACCGCCCCTTCCTGATACGTCCTGCAGTATCTCTCCACACCTCCTCTTTCCCTCTAACGTCCCTTCCCTTCCCTCTGCATTGTGTCCCTGCACCTCCCCTTTCCCCAAGCTCCACCCACGCTTCCACGTTTACAAGTGACCGGTCCGCCCTTCCTGCGGCATGGATACCCCACCCACACATCCAACGATATTACGCCTTAGTGTATTCCTTGTTCCCGAATACTACCAGGTTCTATCCATTCCCATTTCAAACCACAATAAACCAGGTCCTAGCCCCTCTTTCCACCCGTCTGAGTTAGGTCATTTGAGCTATTCAAAATGGATTTTGCCCCTCATTTCTGGGTCCTGATCCCTACTTTCGGTGGCCCAAACCGGATCCTGTCCCCCTTCGCCAGCCTACCGGAGTCCTGCCATAGCTCATCTCCGACTCGGGTGCGGCTCCTTTCTTTCTACTGCCTGAACGATTGATCTTTCTGCAGTCCGAACTGGGTCTGCATCCCTCCTTTATGCAGCTTGAACAGAATCCCAAAGGGGATTCTGCACACACACACGCATTATGAATAGGGTCCAGGCACCTCTGAATCCGACCACTTTAATGCGGTTAGTTTCCGAACCCGTAGCAGGTTTTCTGCAAGCCTTAGGGTGTGTGGAGTCAAGCACATTGAAGCCACAGCCCACGGGCCCCCCACAGGGTCTTCACTAAAGCTGGACACCTTAGCTCACCTCGTCCTCTGGAGTCTAGAAGGCGTCCGCTCTCTCCAAGCCTCTCCTTAAGTCTGAGCCTGTCAGCTTCCCCTCCCCAGCAGGAAGTGGTCCTGCCTTTTTCCACCTCCAGAGGAGTCTCCTTCCTAGCCTGTCAACCTTCTCCCTTACTCACTACGTTCAACCTTCCATTCTTCTAAGTGTCTCCCTTTTCTGCATACTACCTCTAATTCAACTATCCCTCTCTCCTATTCTCCATTTGATTCCTCTATCCCCACCCTGTATCCCCAATCCTATTGGATTTCTCTGTTCCCCCTAAGAGGACGGTGCTTCTCTGAGCTCTCATACCAACCCTTCCTACAGCCCTCTCTATGCCAACACTAATTACAGCGTGTATTGTTGTAGTGTGTGTCTGGGTCTCTCTCCCCAGGAGCTGTTCTGGTTATATTCATTTCCCTTTCAAGTATGACCAGATTAAAACATTTAAAGGCTCTAAACACTAAGAGATAGGGTGCCCCCCCCCAACATATGCAATTCAGAATAAAAACAGTAAAGGTAAAAAAGTCTATCAACGTTTTAAAAATTATCCCTGATGACTGTATTGATGCTTTTTAAAGAATATCAACTGAAAAACTTTATTGAGACCATGTTCCTCCTTTACTGATGCACTAAGCAAGTACTTAGGCTCGCTCTCTCTCTCTCTCTCCCTCTCTCGGGAAATGGAGCACTGCTCCTCAATGCAGCAAAGAGTTGTTGGGCATTTATTTATTCACTGAATCATAATTATATGTTCAGCACACAGCTGTGTCAAGGTGCTTGTTGGATGTGAGCAAACAAAGACAAGTCAGATAGGATAGCTCTCCTCAAAGACCTCAAATCTATTTTTTTCTAAATATTGTTTTGATTAATTTATTTTATTAAATTTTTAGTTTAATTCATTTAGTTAACATACAGTATGATATTAACTTCAGGTGTAGAATATAGTGATTCTTCACTTCCATACATCACCATGAGCTCATCACAAGTGCACTTCCTCAATCCCCATCACTTATTTATCCAATCCCTTCACCAAACTCCTCTATGGTGACTATCAGTTTATTCTCTATAATTAAGAGTCTGTTTCTTGAATTCTCTCTCTTCCTCTCTCTCCCTATCTCTCTCTGTCTCTCTGTCTCTCTTTCTCTCTCTCTCTCTTCTGTCTTATTTTTCCCATTGTTTGTTTTGTTTCTTAAATACCACATATAAGTGAAGTCATATGGTGTTTGTCTTTCTCTGACTTATTTTGCTTAGCATTACACTCTCTAGATGCATCCATGTTAATGCAAATGGCAAGATTTCATTCCTTTTATGGCTGAATAATATTCCATCTTCTTTATCCACATCTTCTTTTTCCATGGACACTTAGGCTGCTTCCATATGTTCCTTATTGTAAATAACGCTACTATAAATATACGGGTGCATGTATCCCTTTGAATTAGTGTTTTGGTATTCTTTGAGTAAATGCCCATTAGTACAATTCCTGGATTGTAAGGTAGCTCTATTTTTAACTTTTTGAGCAACCTCCATACAGTTTTCCATAGTGGCTATACCAGTTTGCATTCCCACCAACAGTGCACTAGTGTTCCATTTTCTCCACATCCTCACCAACACCTGTTGTTTCTTGTGTTGTAGGTTTTAGCCATGCTAACAAGTGTGAGATGATAATTCACTGTAGTTTTAATTCACATTTCCCCCATGATATGTGATGATGAGCATCTCTTCATGTGTCTGTTGGTCATCTATATGTCATCTTTGGAGAAATGTCTATTCATGTCTTCTGCCCAATTTTTAATTGGATTATTTGGTGGGTTTTGGGGGTGTTGAGTTGTATAAGTTCCTTGTATAGTTTAGATACTAACCCTTTATCTGATATGTCATTTGCAAGTGTATTCTCTCATTCTGCATGTTGCCTTGTTGTTTTGTTGATTATTTCCTTCACTGTGCAGAAACTTCTTATTTTGATGTAGTCAAAATAGTTTGTCTTTGCTTTTGTTTCCCCTGCCTCGGGAGACATATCTAGTAAGATGTTGCTATGGCCAGTGTCAAAGAAGTTACTACCTATGTTCTCTTCTATGATTATTATGATTTCAGGTCTCAGATTTAGATCTTTAATCCATTTGAATTTATTTTTGTATCTGGTGTAAGAAAGAGATTGAGTTTCATTCTTTTGCATGTTACTCTCCAACCATTTGTTGAAAAGACTGTCTTTTTTTCCATTGGATATTCTTTCCTGCTTTGCTGAAGATTAATTGACTATAGGTGTGGGTTCATTTCTGGATTTTCTATTGTGTTTCATTGATATACATGTCTGTTTTTGTGCCAGTACCATAGTGTTTTGATCACTACAGCTTTGCAACATAATTTGAGATCTGGAATTGTGATGACTCCAGCTTTTCTTTCCTTTTTAAGACTGCTTTGGCTATTCAGGGTCTTTTGTGGTTCAATATGAATTTTAGGATGCTGTGATATAGTTCTATGAAAAATGCTGTTGGATTTTAAAAGGAATTGCATTAAATGTATAAATCAATTTGGGTTGTAAAAGCATTTTACCAGTATTGGTTCTTCCAACCCATGAGCATGAAATGTTTTTCCATTTTGTTGTGTCATCTTCAATTTCTTTCATCAGTGTTTTATAGTTTTCGGAGTGCAGGTCTTTTACGTCCTTGGTAGGTTTATTCCTAGGTATCTTATTATTTTTTGGTGCAGTTGTAAATGGGATTGTTTTCTTAATTTCTCTTTCTGCTGTTTCATTGTTGATGTATAGAAATGCAACAGATTTCTTCGGTTGCATTTTTATACGCCAAAAATGAATCAACAGAAAGAGAAATCAAGAAACTGATCCCATTCACAATTGCACAAAAAACCATAAAATACCTCGGAATAAACCTAACCAAGGATACAAGAGATCTGTATGATGAAAACTATAGGAAACTTATGAAGGAAATTGAAGAAGACACAAAGAAATGGAAAAACATTCCATGCTCATGGATAGGAAGAATAAATATAGTTAAGATGTCATTACTACCTAAGGCACTCTACACATTCAATGCAATTCCAATCAAAATTGCACCAGCCTACTTCTCAAAACTAGAACAAACTATCCAAAATTTGTATGGAACCACAAAAGACCCCGAATAGCCAAAGTAATCCTGAAAAATAAAACCAAAACGGGAGGTATCACCATCCCAGACTTTAACCTCTACTACAAAGCTGTCATCATCAAGACAGTATGGTATTGGCACAAAAACAGACACATAGACCAATGGAACAGAATTGAGAACTCAGAAGTGGACCCAAAAGTATACAGCCAACTAATCTTTGACAAAGCAGGAAAGAATATTGAATGGAAAAAAGACAGCCTTTTTAACAGATGGTGTTGGGAGAATTGGACAGCAACATGCAGAAGAATGAAACTAGATCATTTTCTCACACCATACACAAAAATAAACTCAAAATGGATAAAGGACCTGAACATGAGACAGGAAACTATCAACATCCTAGAGGAGAAAGCAGGAAACAACCTCCTTGACCTCCACCGCAACAACTTCTTGCTTGACACATCCCCAAAAGCAAGGGAATCAAGAGCAAAAATAAACGATTGGGACCTCATCAAGATTAAAACCTTCTGCACAGCCAAGGAAACAACCCACAAAACTAATAGGCAACCGACGGAATGGGAAAAGATAGTTGTAAATTACATATCAGATAAAGGGTTAATATCCAGAATCTATAAGGAACTCACCAAACTACACGCCCGAAAAACAAACAACCCAGTGAAGAAATGGGCAGATGATATGAACAGACACTTCTCCAAAGAGGACATCCAGATGGCCAACAGACACATGAAACGATGCTCAGCATCCCTCCTCATCAGGGAAATACACATCAAAACCACACTGAGATACCACCTCACGCCAGTCAGAGTGGCTAAAATGAGCAAATCAGAGGACTCTAGATGCTGGCGGGGATGTGGAGGCCATCTACGAAAAACACAGTTATCACCCTTAATGGGGAAGAACTGGGAGATCTTCCTCTAAGGTCAGGACAAGGATATTTACTCTTACCACTTTTACTCAAAATAGTACCAGAAGTCCTAGCCGTTTTGATGTGTATTTCCGTGATGAGGAGGGATGCTGAGCATCGTTTCATGTGTCTGTTGGCCACCTGGATGTCCTCTTTGGAGAAGTGTCTGTTCATGTCTTCTGTCCATTTCTTCACTGGATTGTTTTTCGGGTATGGAGTTTGGTGAGTTCCTTATAGATTTTGGATACTAGCCCTTTATCTGATATGTCATTTGCAACTATCTTTTCCCATTCCGTCGGTTGCCTATTAGTTTTATGCATTGTTTCCTTTGGCGTGCAGAAGCTTTTTATCTTGATGAGGTCCCAATAGTTTATTTTTGCTCTTGATTTCCTTGCCTTTGGGGATGTGTCAAGTAAGAAATTGCTGTGGTTGAGGTCAAGGAGGTTGTTTCCTGCTTTCTCCTCTAGGGTGTTGATAGTTTCCTGTCTCATGTTCAGGTCCTTTATCCATTTGGAGTTTATTTTTGTGTATGGTGTGAGAAAATGATCTAGTTTCATTCTTCTGCATGTTGCTGTCCAGTTCTCCCAGCACCATTTGTTAAAGAGGCTGTCTTTTTTTCCATTGGATACTCTTTCCTGCTTTTGTTAGTCTTGGTGGGACTTCCCTGTGATTCCTGGAGCTGGATATCTGTTTTCTTCCCCAGAGTAGGGAAATTTTCAACTATTGTTTCTTCAAATAATTGTTCTGTCCCCCTTTCTTTGTCTTCTTCTGAGACTCCTATAGTGCAAATGATATTATGTTTTCTGGAATCACTGAGTTCCCTAATCTATTCTCATTTTGCACAATTCTTTTTCTTTTGTTAGGCTTATTTTCCAATACTGTCTTCTAAGTACTAATTTGTTTCTTTGCTTGTTCTGTCATACTATTCATTCCATCAAGTCTGTTTCTCATTTTCTTTATTGTGCCCTTTATTTCTGCTAGGTCATTACTTATCTCTGTGTTAAGGATCCCACTCATGTCTTATATTCATTTCTCAAGTTCACTAGTATCCTTATAATCATTACTTTAAATTATCTATCAGGCATGTTACTTATATTTGTTTTGCTTAGATCTCTGGCCATGGTCTTGTCCTATTGTTTCATTTGGAATACATTTCTTTGTGTTCTCTTTTTATCGAAGTCTCTGTGCCTGTTTGTTTTTCTGTGCTAGGAAAGTGAGCTACAACTCTGGTTCTTGAGGGTAATAGCTTTATGGAAAGGAGGTCCTGTAGTGCCCTTCAGTGTGGTTTCTCCTGTTTCTCAGGTCCTAGTTCTTCAGAGAATGTCTCCAGTGTGTGCTACATGTGTTCTGCTGTTTTGTCCTGCCTACTTTATCCTTCAGGGAAGTCATCTTCAGAGGCTTTCTTGCCTGTTGTGGAAAGAGTTTGCTTCCTGGCCTGAATGTGGTGTATTTTAAATAGGCATGATATGGTCTTTTTGTTAAATTAGATTTATCACCATTGCCAGAACCAAGGCTCTGCAAAACACCTAAGTCAGGAGATGTGGTGTGAACAGGGGTTTGGAATGGTTTCTGAGGCAGGGGACCTGTTGCACTGGGACTGAGGCAACTGTGACTAGGAGGGATGGAGGGATGGTCCCACCAGAGTGTAGGGGGTGTGGCTTGGTGTAAGAAAGTTATGTAGTGAGTGTATGTGCTGTACTCCCCCACAGGTGGCCCTGTGCTTATGATGAGTGTGGGGGAGGGAAATGACGCCAGCCAGTTCCTTTATTCCTGGAGGGATCTGTCTGTGAATGTTGTCTCTCTGGGATGTGCTCCAAGATAAGCAAATAACCTCCCTATTGTGTGCCCAAGGTGCTCTTCAGATTGCTTTCCCATGCTGTGTGTTCATGGGTTATTTGACTGCTTTCTCTCTGAGCTGCACTCCAATAACCTCCAGACTCTTTCCTTTCCAAGCCCACCGACCTTTTTAAAAAAACACTTTTTTTTACATTTATTTATTTATTTTTATTCACTGGAGTTTTATTTTATTCACTGTGTATTTGTAAGAACATATACCAGCAGATTTCATGTTTTTTTCAATGTCGTATCTACTAGCCGAAGTGGAATATTGTAAGAGTCATCCTGAGTTTTCCTGTAAATTTTAACGGCAGTTGTGATTTAAGTAATCCTAAAAATTAGTAGTAAGATACTTCCTATAATTATTTACAAGCTATTAGGCATATAATAATGTGAACATTCTGTGAATTTGAGGAAATAAATACTAATAATAAATTTGTGGGTTTGATTTTTCAGTAATTCTAGAATTTATAATAGGAGAATTTTTATTATTACATTTATTTATTTTTGAGAGACAGAGTGAGATAGAGCATGAACAGGGGAGAAGCAGAGAGAGGACAGAATCTGACGCAGGCTCCAGACTCAGAGCAAGCATTCAGCGCAGAGCCCCACGAATCCAGGAACCATGAGATCATGACCTGAGCCGAAGTTGTATACTCAACTGACTGAGCCACCCAGGTGCCCCCCAAGCCCACTGACCTTTAAAATTCTAGGCTATAAGCCCTGTTGGTTGCAAGAAGTCACAGAATTTGGCCCTTGTTGCTTCTAATCCAATTGCTATGAGGATTCGTTTTCCTGTGCGCTCCCAATGCAGCAGCAATGATCCATTTCTTTCCCAAATTGTGTGTTTGTACTTCCTACTTTCTTCCATGTGGCCTCTTCTCCATCTTTAGTTGTGGGGTTTGTTCTGCCAGACTTCAGGGCAATTTCTGGAGTATTAAGGATGATTTGATAGTTATTCAGTTGTATTCATGGGACGAGGCAAGTCAAGGGACCACCTACTCTGCTGCCATTTTCCAACAAACCAATCATATTTATTTTAAATTTCTGATCTGATAATCTCATTATCTTTTCTGTACCTGAGTTTGGTTGTGATGCTTGCTCTATCCCTTCAAATTGTGGTTTTATTTTTGTTAATATACATTGTAATTTTTTTCTTGAAAGCTGGACATGATGTGCTAGAAGGGAAACTGAGGTAAATAGACCTTTAACATAAGGTTTTATTTTTATCTAGCTAGGAATTAAATTTCCATTTTCTGTAGCTGTAGGTGCCAAAGGATAAAATGTCCTCTGCTATCCTTCTGTTTGACTCCCCTGTTGTCTTTGGATTTCCTTAGAGGATTCTTTTTAAAATTTTTTATGTTTTTATTTATTTCTGAGAGAGAGAGAGACAGCGTGAGCAGGGGAGGGTCAGAGAGTGAGGGAGACACAGAATCTGAAACAGGCTCCAGGCTCTGAGCTGTCAGCACAGAGCCCGACGCGGGGCTGGAACCCTCAAACCGTGAGATCATGACCTGAGCCGAAGTCAGATGCTTAACTGACTGAGTGACCCAGGCACCCCTACAATTTGCTATCTTAAACACTTTTCAGTATATGGTACAATAGTGTTAACTGTGTGCACATTATTGTATGATAGATCTCTAGTATTTTCCAACTTAAAAACTGAAACTCTGTACCAATCAAACAGCAACTCCTCATTTTCCCTTCATCCAGGCCTTGCCAACCACCATTTACCTTTCTGTTTTCAAGAATTTGACAATTTTTGGGGCGCCTGGGTGGCTCAGCCGGTTAAGCGTCCAACTTCGGCTCAGGTCATGATCTCACAGTTTGTGGGTTCGAGCCCCATGTCAGGCTCTGTGTTGACAGCCAGCTCAGAGCCTGGAGCCTGTTTCGGATCCTGTGTCTCCCTCTCTCTCTCTCTGACCCTCCCCTGCTCACGCTACCTCTCTCTCTCTCTCAGAAATAAATTAAAACATTAAAAAAAAGAATTCGACAATTTTTGATACATAATATAAATAGAATCAAGTAGTATTTATTTTTTTGTGTATAACTGGCTTATTTTACTAAACATAATGTCCTCAAGCTTCATCCCTGTTGTACCATGTGAAAGACTTTCCTTATTTTTAAAAGCTGAATAATATTCCATGGTATGTATATGTTTTTCTTTATCCATTCCTCTGTAAATGGACACTCATATTAGTTCTACCTCTTGGCCTTTGAAAAATATTGCAATGAACATAGGTGTACAACAAACATTTTGAGATCCTTTTTTTTAAAAAATCCTTTGGGTATATACTCAAAAGTAGAACTGCTGGACCATATGGTAATTCTATTTTAATGTTTTTGAGAAAACTCTGTACTCTTTTCCACAGCAGCTGAACATTCCATATTCTGATGAAAGTGCATTGGGGTTCGTATTTCTCCACATCTTTGCCAACAGTTATTTTCTGGGTTTTGGGGTTTTTTTGCTCACTTTTTGATAGTGGTTATCTTAGTGAGTATGAGGTGACATCTCACTGTGGTTCTGATTTGCATTTCCCAGATGAAGAGAAATGCTAAGTATCTTTTCAGGTGCTTTTTGATCATTTAAATATCTTTTTTGGGGGAAATGTCTGACCAAGTCTTTTGTCAATTTTTTTTTCCCATAACCAAAGTTTATTGTCATCACCCGTCTTCTCACATTATACTTTGTCGCACCCCCACCAGGTCCATGGTGATCATGCAAACCAACTCCATGGGGTTACCTTACACTGTCCTTCAGGACTCTCTGGGTAGTGTGGGCCAATTGGATTTTTGCTTTCTTTTTTGAGGGGGGGAGGCAAGATGGCAGAGAAGTAGGGAGCTCCGTACATTTCACTCGCTCCCATCTCTCAAATGGAGAAGGCCTGAAGCCATAGGAACCCTTACAGAATTCAGGAGTTTGAAAGGAAAAGGAGACAGAATCCACTGAGAAAACCTTATAGCATGAGTGCGAACTGGGGAAGATAAAAACGGGCAGGGACCAGAGATATGGAAGGAGGGGAGGGAGCCCCCTTTGCGGAAAACCAGAGTGAGTCTAGGGGAAAAAAGAAAGAGGGCCGAAACTGCTCAAGATACCGTCTCTATCGCTGGAGAGGAGAAAAACGTTGGCTCGGGACACAGAGGGATCCGGTTTCCTGCTGTCCAGCTGACCCTAGGCTGGACTCACTGGTCTCAGGTAAACCCAGGAGAAACTGCTTCTCACTCACCAGCTCAACCTGGAGGGGAAGCGGTGGCACCTGAAGCCACCCAGCTGTGCTTCTGGCTCGGATCAATTCACGGGGGGCGGGGGGGAGAGGCTTTAAATTGCTCAGAAGACCTCGCTTGCGAGTTTATATTTCAGGCGATAGCAATGGGGCACGCGGACTAAGATATGGAAACGAGGCCTGGCTTGGGATATAGAGCATGGCCCACCTTGGCTATGCCCGTAGCACAGGGAGATTGGACCCAAAAGAGTGAGTTGCAATGCTTGGTTTGAAAAGGGACTGGGGATGGGGCGCCTGGGTGGCTTAGTCGGCTAAGCGTCCGATTTTCGCTTGGGTCATGATCTCACGGTTTGTGGGTTCGAGCCCCGCGTCGGGCTCTGTGCTGACTGCCAGCTCAGAGCCTGGAGCCTGTTTCCCTCTGTGACTCCCTCTCTCTCTGACCCTCCCCTGCTCACGCTGTCTCTCTCTCTCTCCTGAAAATAAAAAAAAAAATGAAAAGGGACTGGGGCACCGGCGTTTTCTCCCCTCAACCACCAAGGCGAGACCTCAGGGAGAGGCCTGCATGACGCAGTGGAGGCTAAAACCTGCCTACATCAAATCACGCCCATCACCACTGGAGAGCTGCTTTTGTTTTTTGTTTTTGTTTTTGTTTTTTGTTTGTTTGTTTTTTGTCTTTTTTACCAGAGCCCGGGGCAAGACCAACATGAATGCACTGCCCTGATGAATTCTGTTCACTGGCTTGCTTAAACACTCACATTTAATCCATTCTCTAAATGTAAATTCTACACCTCCACCTCTACCTTTTTATCTCTCTCTCTCTGGAGTAATCAAACTATATAGTTTCTCTGAATAACATCTTTGTTTCTTTCTCCTCGCCTCTAACCATATTCTCCTCTTTCTCTCTCTGAATTAAGCCTCTTAGTCCCTCTGCCTGCTCATTTCATTTCCAATTTCACTTCCTCCCCGCGCTGACATTTCTCTCTTTGTATATGCTCTTCTATCAGCACTGCATACACCTGGCTCTTTATTTGTAGATGTGAACTGTGATTCTATGCTTTTAGACTGTCCTTTGTCTTTTGGGTTTTTTTCTTTTCTTCTTTTTTTAATTTTTTATTTATTTTTATTTTTATTATTTGTCTTCCCTCCTTCCGCTTTTTTTCCCTTCCTTTTTTTTTCTTTTTCTTTTTCCCTTTCGTTTTCTGTGTTTGTGGGATTTGTCTGTGCGTATGTGTGCCTTTTTCCCCTATATGTTTGTCTATCTGGTTTTTGTTCAAGGGATACCTCAAGAAACAAGCCAAAATACACATGCTGGAGAGTCCCAAATACCACTACAAGTAGGGGAATAAAATAACCAAGGTCTCAACAAGAGAGACCAAGAGACACCATTCAAAGAACACTTCCACAATGGACAGGCCCTGGACAGTCAAAGAGCCTTCTTTGGTACAACAGCACTCGCAAGTACGTAACAAGTTTCTAAAACTAACGAGATAAAAAGCTAACCAAAATGAAGAAACGGAAAAACTCTCCTCCAAAGAAATTCCATGAAGAAATAATAGCTAAAGAACTGCTCAAAACAAATATAAGCAATATAACTTAACAAGAATTTAGAACAATAGTCATAAAATTAATCGCTGGGCTTGAAAAGCCATGGAAGACATCAGAGAAACTATTGCTACAAAGACTATGGAGCTTAAAAATAGTTGTGATGAATTAAAAAAAATGCTATAAATGAGATGCATAATAAAATGGAGGCATCCAATGCACGGATTGAAGAGGCAGAAAGGTGAATAAGTGATTTAGAACACAATTATAGAAAAAGAGGAAGCTGAGAAAAAGAGAGATAAACAGATTCAGGAACAGGAAAGAAGAGTTCAAGAGCTCAGCAATACGGTCAAACAGAACAATATCCGTATCATAGGAAATCCAGAAGAGGAAGAGAAAGGTAAAAGTGCTGAAGGAGTGCTTGAGCAAATTATAGCAAAGAACTTCCCCAATCTGGGGAAGGAAATAGACATTGAAATCCAAGAGGCACAGAGAATTCCCCTCAGACATGATACAGTGAATCGATCTTCTGCACGACATATCACAGTGAAACTGGCAAAATATAAGAAGAACGAGAGAATTCTGAAAGCAGCTAGGGATAAAAGGGTCCTAACATACAATGGGAAACCTATCAGAGTGATGACAGACCTATCTACTGAAACTTGGCAGGCCAGAAAGGAATGGCAAAAAATCTTCAATGTGATGAACAGAAAAAATATGCAGCCACGAAGCCTCTATCCAGCAAGCCTGTCATTCAAAATAGAAGGAGAGATAAAAGTCTTCCCAAATAAACGAAAATTGAAAAAATTTGTCACCAGTAAGCCAGCCCTACAAGAAATCCTGAGGGCGACTCTATGAGGGAAATGTTGCAAGGAATGCAAGGTACCAAAGAAACCACCACAGGCATGAATCCTACAAAGGACACAATGACTCTAAACCCACATTTTTCAATAATAACACTGAATTTAAATGGGCTAAATTCTCCAATCAAAAGACATAGAGTAGCAGAATGGATGAAAAAACAAAATCCATCTATTTGCTGTCTACAAGAAACTCATTTGAGACCTGAGGACGCCTTCGTATTGAAAGTAAGGGGATGGGGAAATATGTATCATTCTACTGGAAGTCAAAAGAAAGCTGGAGTAGCTATACATATATCAGACAAACTGGTCTTTAAAGTAAAGACAGTAACAAAGGATGAAGAAGGGCATTATATAATAATTACAGGGTCTATCCGTCAGGAAGAGCTAACAATTATAAATGTCTATGCACCGAATATGGAAGCACCTAAATATATAAAACAAATAATCACAAACAGAAACAATCTTATGGATAAGAATGTGCTAATAGCAGGGGACTTTAATACTAAACTTACAGCAATGGACAGATCAACTGAACAGAAAATCACTAAAGAAACAATGGACCTGAACGACACATTGGACGAGATGGACTTGACAGATATATTTAGAACTCTACATCTCAAAGCTATGGAATTCACCTTCATCTCGAATGCATATAGTACATTCTCCAACTTAGATCATATACTGGGACATAAAGCAGCCCTCAATAAATATAAAAGCATTGAGATCATACCATGCACACTTTCAGATCACAATGCTATGAAACTTGAAATCAATCACAGGAAGAAGTCTGGAAAACCTCCAAAAACATGGAGGCTAAAGAACACCCTACTAAAGAACGAATGGGCAAATCAGGCAATTAGAGAAGAAATGAAAAAATATATGGAAACAAACGAAAATGAAAATACAACAATCCAAACTCTATGGGATGCGGGAAAGGCAGACCTAAGAGGAAAGTACATTGCACTCCAGGCCTATTTCAAGAAATTAGAGAAAGCACAAGTACAAAATCTAACAGCACACCTAAAGTAACTAGAGGCAGAGCAACAAGAGCACCCCAAACCCAGTAGGAGAAGATAAATAATAAAAATCAGGTCAGAAATAAACAATATAGAATTCAAGAAACAGTTGAACAGATCAATGAAACCGAGAGTTGGTTTTTTGAAAAAATAAACAAAGTTTTGCCAATTTTTAAAAAAAGTTATCTTTAAGTTTAAATTTTAGTTAACATACAGTGCAATATTGGTTTCAAGAGTAGAATTCCGTGATTCATCACTTACATACAACACCCAGTGCTAATCACAATAAGTGCCCTCCTCAATAACCGTCACCTATCTAGCCCATCTCTCAACCATCTCTCCCCATCAACCGTCAGTTCTCTATTGCTAAAAGTCTCTTGTGGTTTGTTTCCCTCTCTCCTCTTCCCCACCTTGCCATATGTTCACCAGTTTTGTTTCTTAAATTTCCATATATGAGTGAAATAATATGGTATTTGTCTTTCTCTGACTGACTTATTTCACATAATACATACTAGCTCCATCCATGATATGTGAAATGGCAATATTTTATTATTTTTGATGGCTGAATAATATTCCATTATATATGTATGCCACATTTTCTTTGTCCATTCATCAGTTGAAGGATATTTGGGCTCTTTCTACACTTTGGCTATTGTTGATGCTGCTGCTATAAACATTGGGGAGCATGTACCCCTTCCGATCCGTATTTTTGTATTCTTTGAGTAAATACCGAGTAGTGGAAATATTGGATCATAACATAGCTTTACTATATGTTTTTGAGCACCTCCATACTGTTATCTAGAGTGATTGCACAAGTTTGTATTCCCAACTACGCTGGAAGAAGGTTCCCTTTCCTTGGCATCCTCACCAATAATTGTTGTTTCTTGTGTTGTTACTTTTAGACATTCTGACAAGTGTGAGGTGACGTCTCATGTTTTTGATATATATTTCCTGGATGATGAATGATATTGAGCACCTTTTCATGTGTTTTATGCATCTGAATGTCTTCTTGGGAAAAGTGTCTATTAATGTTTTCTGCCCAGTCTTTCACTGGATTATCTGATTTTTTGTGTGCTGAGGATGGTAAATTATTTTTTTAAATAATTTGTTGTCAAATTGTTTCCACACCACACCACGTGCTCATCCCAAAAAGTGCCCTCCTCAATACATATCAACCACTTTCTTCATTTACCCAAACCCCATAAACCCTCAGTTTGTTCTCAGTATTTAAGAATCTCTTATGGTTTGCTAACCTCCCTCCCTGTAACTTTTTTTTCCTTTTCCTCTCTCCCACGGTCTTCTGTTAAGTTTCTCAAGATCCACATAAGACTGAAAACATATGGTATCTGTCTTTCTCTGACTGACTTATTTCAATTAGCATAATACCCTCCAGTTCCAACAAAGTTTCTTCGAATGGCCAGATTTCATTCTTTCTCATTGCCATGTAGTATTTTATTGTATATAAAAACCACATCTTGATCCATTTATTAGTTGATGGACATTTGGGCTCTTTCCATGATGGAACTATTGTTGAAAGGGCTGCTGTAAACATTCGGGTATATGTACCCCTATGCATCAGCACTCCAGTACCCCTTGGGTAAATTCCTAGTAGTGCTATTGCTGGGTCTTAGGGGAATTCTATTGTTAACTTTTTGAGGAACTTCCACACTGTTTTTCAGAGAAACTACATCAGTTTGCATTCCCACCAACATCATAAGAGGGTGCCCATTTCTCCACATCCTTGGCAGCATCTACAGTCTCCTGATTTGTTCACTTTAGCCACTCTGACAGGCATGAGGTGGTACTCAGTGTGATTTTGATTTGTATTTCCCTGATGATGCTGATGTTGAACATTGTTTCATGTCTTTGTTGGCCATCTGGATGTCTTCTTTGGAAAAGTGTCTATTCACGTTTTCTACCCATTTCTCCACTGGATTATTTGGTTTTCAGGTGTGGAGTTTGATGAGTTCTTTATAGATTTTGGATACTAGCCATTTATCCGATATGCCATTTGCAACTATCTTTTCCCATTTCATCAATTGCCTTTTAGTTTTGTTGATTGTTTCATTTGCAGGGCAGAAGATTTTTATCTTGCTGAGGTCCCAATAGTTAATTTTTCTTTTAATTCCCTTGCCTTTGGATATGCGTCAAGTAAGACATTGCTGTGGCTGAGATGAAAGAAATAGTTTCCTGCTTTATCCTCCGGGGTGTTAATGGTTTCCTGTCACACGTTCAGATCCTTCATCCATCTTGAGTTTATTTTTGTATATGGTGTAAGAAAGTGGTGAGTTCAGGCAAGATGGTGGAGAAGTAGGGAGCTCTGTGCATTTTGCTCGTTCCCATCTCTCAAACAAAGAAGGCCTGAAATCATAGGACACTGAGCAACAGGAATTTGGAAAGAGAAAGATACAGAATACACTGAGAAGGAAACCTCATAAGTGTGTGAATGTGAACTGGGGAAGATAAAAGAGGGACAGGACCCAGAGATAAGGAGGGAGGGGAGGGAACTTGGCTTGTGTGCAGCTGCTGTGAGTGATACACAGTGACGAGTGGTGGTGAGCTGTCATGAGTCCAGGGTAAAAGAAAGAGAAGCTGAGATTGCTCATAGAACCATCTCTGGAGAAGAGGAAAAACCTCGGATTGGAAAGAGAGTGTTTTTTAGTTTGGCTGAGGTGCTGACTTTGAACTTGTTGCCCCCAGTCCCAGAAGGTGACAGGAAAAACTGCACTGCAACGATCCCGGCACCATCCCTGGAGGCACCTCGCTTGGAAAGACAGTGTTTTGTAGTTGTGGTTGGGGTGCTGACTTTGAACTAGGTGCCCCCAGTCCCAGAAGGTGTGAGAAAAACCTGCACTGCAGCGCTCCTGGCATCATCCATGGCGGCGGCAGCCCGGTGTCACCTTGGCGGCACCTGCAGCGGGAAAGTGGCGCAGACTCTGTGGACCTGAAGTTGCTACATTCCTGAATGCACTCGGGTTGTATCGCTGCTTGACTCTGGCAGATCTGAGGTTGCGACATCCCCCACCTCCCACTCAACCCCCAGCAGCAGGGGGACTGTTTAGGGTGGTATAAACAAAGCTCATGGACTGGGACCTAGAAACAAGGCGGGGTGTGGGGAATAGAACTAAGCCTACCTTGGCTACATCCTAAGCACAGGGAGACCGGACCCAAAGAAGTGATTTGCAATGCTTGGTTGAGAAGGGACTGGGGCGATGCCATTCTTCTCCCCACAATCACCAAGGCGGGGCCTCAGGAAGCAGCCAGAAGACATAGTAAGAGGGGGAGGCAAGAACTGCCTACACCAAACCACACGCATCCCCTCGAGAGAGCTGTGTTGTTGTTGTTGTTGTTGTTGTTGTTACCTAAACCTGGGTTTGTGTGATTATTGGTTTTGTCTGTGCATTTGTGTACCTTTGTTCCCTCTGTGGTTGTCTATTTTCTTTTTCCAGGGCTGCCTCAAGAAACAGGCCAAAGTACACATGGTGGAGAGTCCCAAATACCGCTACGAGTAGGGAAACAAAATAACCAAACCATCAAAGAGAGAAACCAAGATCACCATTCAAAGAACACTTCCTGAACAGACAGGCCCTGAACAGTCAAAGAGCCAACTCTAATACAACAGTACTTGCTGAGGCAAAGTGGACAACAAGCTTTTAAAATTAACAAGAGATAGAAAGCTAACCAAAATGACAAAACGGAAGAACTATTCACCAAAAAATTCCAGGGAGAAATGACAGCTAAAGAACCACTCAAAACAGATATAAGCTACATAACTGAACAAGAATTTAGAACAATAACCATAATATTAATTGCTGGGCTTGAAAAAAGCATGGAGGACATCAGAGAAACTATGGTTACAAACACTATGGAGCTTAAATATAGCTATGATGAATTTAAAAATGCGATAAATGAGATACAAAATAACCTGGAGGCATCCAATGCACGGATTGAAGAGGTAGAAGGGAGAATAAGTGATTTAGAAAACACAATTATAGAAAAAGAAGAAACCGAGAAAAAGAGAGATAAACTGATGCAGGAACATGAAAGAAGAGTTCGAGAGCTCACCGATACGGTCAAACACAACAATATCCGTATCATAGGAATCACAGAAGGGGAAGAGAGAGGGAAAGGTGCTGAAGGAGTCCTGGAACAAATTATAGCAGAGAACTTCCCCAACCTGGGGAGGGAAGTAGATTTTGAAATTCAAGAGGCAGAGAGAACTCATCTCAGATGTAACTTGAATCCGTTTTCTGTACGACATATCATAGTGAAACTGGCAAAATAGAAGGACAAAGAGAATTCTGAAAGAAGCTAGGGAAAAAAGAGCCTTAACGTACAAAGGCAAACCTATCAGAGTGGTGACACACCTATCTACTGAAACTTAGAGGCCAGAAAGGAATGGCAAAAAATCTTCAATGTGATGAACAGAAAATATATGCAGCCAAGAAGCCTTGATCCATCAAGCCTGTCATTCAGAATAGAAGGAGAGATAAAAGTCTTTCCAAATAAAAAGAAATTGAAAGAATTTGTCACCACTAAACCAGCCCTACAAGAAATCCTGAGGGGGACTCTATGAGGGAACTGTTGCAAAAACGCAAATGCTAGAGACAACACCACAAGCATAAATCCCACAAACCACACAATGATTGTAAACCCATATATTTCAATGACAACACTGAATGTAAATGGGCTGAAGTCTCCAATCAAAAGACATAGGGTAGCAGAATGGATAATACAACAAAATCCATCTATGTGCTGTCTACAAGAAACTCATTTGAGACCTGAGGACGCCTCCATATTGAAAGTAAGGGGATGGAGAAATATGTATCATTCTACTGGAAGTCAAAAGAAAGCTGGAGTAGCTATACATATATCAGACAAATTGGTTTTTAAAGTAAAGACAGTAACAAGGGATGAAGAAGGGCATTATATAATTACAGGGTCTATCCACCAGGAAGAGCTAACAATTATAAATGTCTACACACCGAATATGGTAGCACCTCAATATTTAAAACAATTAATCACAAACAGAAACAAGCTTATAGATAAGAATGTGCTAATAGCAGGGGACTTTAATACTCTGCTTACAGCAATGGATAGGTCAACAAGACAGAAAATCACTAAAGAAACAATGGACTTGAATGAAACATTGGACCAGATGGATTTGACAAATATATTTAGAACTCTACATCCTGAGGCCATGGAATACAATTTCTTCTCAAGTGCGCATGGCACATTCTCCAAGATAGATAACATACTGGGACATAAAGAAGCCCTCCATAAATATAAAAGAATTGAGATCATATCATGCACACTTTCAGATCACAATGGTATGAAATTTGAAATCAACCACAGGAAGAAGTTTGGAAAACCCCCAAATACAGGGAGGTTAAAGAACGAATGGGTTAATCAGGTAATTAGAGAAGAAATTTTAAAATATATGGAAACAAATGAAAATGAAAATACAACAATCCAAACTCTATGGGATGCGACAAAGGCAGTCCTAAGAGGAAGTGCATTGCACTCCAGGCCTATTACAAGAAATTAGAAAAAGCACAAGTGCAAGATCTAAAAGCGCACCTAATGGAACTACAGGGAGAGCAACAAGAGCACCCCAAATCCAGTAGAAGTAGAGAAATAGTAAGAATCAGATCAGAAATAAACAACATACAAACCAAGGAACCAGTTGAACAGATCAATGAAAACAAGAGTTGGATTTTTGAAAAAATAAACAAAATTGACAAACCTCTAGCCAGGCTTCTCAAAAAGAAAAGAGAGAGCACCCAAATAGACAAACGTACAGGGTACAAAATCATGAATGAAGATGGACTTATTACAACCAAACCCTAAGAAATACAAGCAATTATCAGGGACTACTTGAAAAATTATATCCCAACAAATTAGATAAATTAGAAGAAATGGAAAATTCCTAAACACATACTCACTACCAAAATTCACACGGGAAGAGATAGAAAACCTGAACAGACCCGTAACTAGTGAAGAAATCGAATCAGTTATGAAAAATCTCCCAAAAAATAAGAACTCTGGACCAGATGGCTTCCCTGGGGAATTCTACCAGACATTTAAAACAGAATTAATATGCATTCTTCTCAAGCTATTCCAAAAAATAGAAATAGAAGGAAACCTTCAGACTCATTCTACGCAGCCAGCATCACTCTGATTCCCAAGGCAGACAGAGATCCAGCAAAAATAGAGAACTACAGCCAGTATCCTTGATGAATACAGATGCAAAAATCATCAACAAGATACTTGCAAATCGAATTCAACAGCACATAAAAAGAATTATCCACCAAGATCAAGTGGGATTCATTCCTGGGTTACAGGGCTGCTCCAATATTCGTAAATCAATCAATGTGATACATCACATCAACAAAAGAAAAGATAAAAACCTTATGATCCTGTTGATAGGTGCAGAAAAAGCATTTGACAAAATACAGGATCCCTTCTTAATAAAGACCCTCGAGAAAGTCGGGATAGAAGGAACTTTCTTAAACATAATAAAAGCCATCTATGAGAAGCCTTCAGCTAACATCATCCTCAACGGGGAAAAATAGAGAGCTTTTCCCCAGAGATCAGGAACATGACAGGGATGTGCACTCTCACCACTGTTGTTTAACGTAGGGCTGAAAGTCCTAGCATCAGCCATCAGACAACAAAAGGAAATAAAATGCATCAGAATTGGCAAAGAAGAAGTCAAACTTTCACTTTTCGTAGACCACATGATACTCTACATAGAAAACCTGACAGACTCCACCAGAAGCCTACTGGAACTGATCCAAGAATTCAACAAAGTTGCAGGGTACAAAATCAACGTACAGAAATCGGTTGCATTTTTATACACCAACAATGAGGCAACAAAAAGAGAAATCAAGAAACTGATCCCATTCACAATTGCACAAAAAAAATACAATACCTAGGAATAAACCTAACCAAAGATATAAGAGATCTGTATGATGAAAACTATAGAAAACTTATGAAGGAAATTGAAGAAGACACAAAGAAATGGTAAAACATTCCATGCTCATGGATTGGAAGAATAAATATAGTTTAAATATCATTACTCTCCAAAGCAATTTACACATTCAATGCAATTCCAATCAAAATGGCACCAGCATACTTCTCAAAACTAGAACAAACTATCCAAACATTTGAATGGAATCACAAAAACCCCGAATAGCCAAAGTCATATTGAAGAAGAAAACCAAAACGAGAGACATCACCATCCCAGACTTTAGCCTCTACTATAAAGCTGTCATCATCAAGACAGTATGGTATTGGCACAAAAACAGACATATAGACCAATGGAACAGAATAGAGAACTCAGAAGTGGACCCAAAAGTGTATAGCCAACTAATCTTTGACAAAGTAGGAAAGAGTATCCAATGGAAAAAAGACAGCCTCTTTAACAGATGGTGCTGGGGGAACTGGACAGCAACATGCAGAAGAATGAAACTAGATCATTTTCTCACACCATACAGCAAAATAAACTCAAAATGGATAAAGGACTTGAATGTGGGACAGGAAACAATCAAAATCCTGGAGGAGAAAGCAGGAAACAACCTCCTTGACCTCAACTGCAGCAATTTCTTACTTGACACATCCCCAAAGGCAAGGGAATCATGAGCAAAAGTAAACTATTGGGGGGCGCCTGGGTGGCTGAGTCGGTTAAGCGTCCGACTTTCGCTTAGGTCATGATCTCGCGGTTCGTGGGTTCGAGCCCCGCGTCGGGCTCTGTACTGACTGCCAGCTCAGAGCCTGGAGCCTGTTTCAGTCTGTGTCTCCCTCTCTCTCTGACCTTCCCCTGCTCACGCTGTCTCTCTCTCTCCTAGAAATAGATAAAAATATTAAAAACAAAAACAAAAACATGCTGTACACCTGAAACTAACATAAAATTGTGTTCACTGTACTTCAATAAAAAGTTTAAAAAAAAGTGAATTCTTGGGACCTCATCAAATTTAAAAGCTTCTGCATGGCAAAGGAAACAATCCATAAAACTAATAGACAACCGATGGAATGGGAAAAGATAGTTGCAAATGACATATCAGATAAAGGGCTAGAATCCAAAATCTATAAGGAACTCACCAAACTCCACACCCGAAAAACAAACAACCCAGTAAAGAAATGGGGAGAAGACATGAACAGACACTTCTCCAAAGAGGACATCCAGATGGTCAACAGACACATGAAACGATGTTCATTGTCCCTCCTCATTAGGGAAACACACATCACAACCACACTGAGATACCACCTTATGCCAGTCAGAGTGGCTAAAATGAGAAAATCAGAGGACTCTAAATGCTGGCGAGGATGTGGAGAAATGGGCACCCTCCTACACTGTTGGTAGAATGTAAACTGGTGCAACCCCTCTGGAAAACAGTGTGGAGGTTCCTCAAAAAACTAACAATAGAACTCCCCTATGACCCAGCAATACCACTGCTATGAATTTACCCAAGGGATACAGGAGTGCTGATGCATACAGGCACATGGACCCCAAAGTTCATAGCAGCACTCTCAACAATAGCTAAAACATGGAAAGAGCCTAAGTGTCCATCAATAGACGAATGGATCAAGAAGATGTGTTTATCTATACCATAGAATACTACATGGCAATGAGAAGGAATGAAATCTGGCCATGAATAGCAACATGGATGGACCTTGAGGGTGTTATGCTGAGCGAAATAAGGCAGGCAGAGAAGGACAAATATCATATGTTTGCACATATAGGAGGATTAGGAGGAACTTAACGAAGGACCATGGGGGAGAAGAAGGGGAAGAATAGTTGGCGAGCGGGAGTGTAGCAAACCATGAGAGAATCTTGAATGCAGAGAACAAACTGAGTGTAGATGTGCTGGGGGGAGGGGAAGGGGGTGATGGGCATGGAGGAGGGCACTTGTGGGGATGAGCACTGGGTGTTATATGGAAACCAATTTGACAATAAACTCTTTTAAAAAAAATAAAGGGGTCCAGATTTATTCTTCTGCATGTTGCTTTTCAGTTCTCCCAGCGCCATTTGTTAAAGACAGTGTCTTTTTTCATTGGATACTCTTTCCTGCTTTTTCAAAGATTGTACATTTGTGGGCTATACATTTGCTGTACATTCTTGGGTCCAATTCTAAGTACTCTCTTCTATTTCTTTGGTCTATGTGTCTGTTTTTGTGCCAATACGATACTGTCTTGATGATTACAGCTTTGTAGTTGAGGGTAAAGTCTGGGATGGTGATGACTCCCATTTTGGTTTTCTTCTTCAATATTGCTTTGGCTATTCTTGGCCTTTTGTGGTTCCATAAATATTGTAGGATTCTTTTTTATAGCTTTGAGAAAAATGCTCATGAAATATTGATTGGAATTGCTTGAAAGTGTAAATTTCTTAGGGGAGTATTGAAATTTAAAGAAGATTTATTCTTCTGATCAATGAGCATGGAATGATTTTTCATTTTCTTCTTCAATTTCCTTCATAAGTTTTCCATAGTTTTCATCATACAGATCTCCTGTATCTTTGGTTAGGTTTATTCCTAGGTATTTTATGGCTTTTTTGTGCAATAGTGAATTGGATCAGTTTCTTTACTTCTCTTTCTGTTGCTTCATTATTGGTCTATAAAATTGCAACTGATTTCTGTACATTGATTTTGTACCCTGTGACTTTGCTGAATTCATATATCAGTTCTAGCAGCTTTTTGGTGGAGTCTTTTGGGATTTCCATGTAGAGTATCATGTCGTCTGTGGGAAGTGAAATTTTTACTTCATCTTTGCCAATTCTGACGCATTAATTTCATTTTGATCTGATTGCTGATGCTAGGACCTCAAATACCATGATAAACAACATTGGTGAGAGTGGACATCCCTATCATGTTCTTGATCTCAGGGGGAAAGCTCTCAGTTTTTCCCCATTGACGATGGTCTAGGCTGTGGGCTTTTTATAAATGGCTTTTATGATGTTTAATTAAGCTTTTCTATCTCGACTTTCACAAGGATTTTTATTAAGAAAGGATGCTGTATTTTGTCAAATGCTTTTTCTGCATCTATTGACAGGATAATATTGTTCTTATCTTTCCTTTTGTTAAGGTGATGTATTACATTGACTGATTTGTGAATATTGAAGCAGCCTTGTAATCCACGAATGAATCCTACTTGATTATGATGAATAATTCTTTTTATATTATATATTGTTGAATTCGATTTGCTACTATTATGTTGAGGATTTTTACATCCATGTATTTCAGGGATATTGGCTTGTACTTCTTTTTTGCTGGGTCTGTGTCTGGTTTGGGAATCAAAGTGATACTGGCTTCATAGAATGAGTTCGGAAATTTTCCTTCCATTTCGATTTTTTGGAACAGCTTGAGAAGTGTAAATATTGTCTCTGTATTAAATATGTTGTAGAATGCCTCAGGAAAGCCAGCTGGCCCAGGACTCGTATTTGTTTGGAGATTTTTGATACCTGATTCAATTTCTTCACTAGATATGGGTCTGTTCAGATTTTCTATTTCTTACCATTTGAGTTTTTGTAATGTGAGAGTGTTTAGAAATTTTTTCATTTCCTCCAGGTTGTCCAGTTTGTTGGCATATAATTTTCATAGTATTCTCTGATAACGACTTTTATTTCTTAGGAATTAGTTGTAATAAATTTATCTTCACTCATGATTTTATCTGTTTGGATTCCCTTTTTTCATTTTGAGAACTCTGACTAGCAGTTTATCAATTTTCTTTATTTTTTCAAAAAACCAATACTTGGTTTCATTGATGTGTTCAACTTTTTTAAAAATTCTATATAGTTTATTTACTCCCTGATCTTTATTATTCATCTTCTTTTGCTGGGTTTGGGGTATCTTTGCTGTTCTGCTTCTTGTTCCTTTATTTGTGTTGCTAGGTTTTGTATTTGGGACTTTTCTTGTTTCTGGAGATTGGCCTGGATTACAATGAATTTTTCACTTAGGACTGCCATTGCTGCATCCCAAAAGGTTTGTATTGTTGTTTTAAAATTTTCATTTCTTTCCATATCTTTTTAAATTTCTTCTCTAATTGCCGGGTTGGCCTACTCGTTCTTTGGTAGGATGTTCTTTAAAAATATTTTTTAAATGTTTTATTTATTTCTAGGAGAGAGAGAGAGAGAGAGCGTGAGCAGGGGAGGGTCAGGGAGAGAGGGAGACACAGAATCTGAAGCAGGCTCCAGGCTCTGAGCTGGCAGTCAGCACAGAGCCCGACTTGGGGCTCGAACCCACAAACCCCGATATCATGACCTAAGCGAAAGTCAGACGCTTAACCGACTAAGCCACCCAGGCGCCCCTGGTAGGATGTTCTTTAACCTCCATGCTTTTGGAGGTTTTCCAGCCTTTCTTCGTGGTTGATTTCAAGCTTCATAACATTGTGATCTGAAAGTGTGCATGGTATGATCTCAATTCTTTTATATTTATTGAGGGCTGCTTTGTGACCCAGTATGTGAAATATCTTGGAGAATATATCATGTGCTCTTGAGAAGAAAGTGAATTCCAGTACTTTGGGGTTTAGAGTTCTAATTATATCTGTCAAGTCCATCCAGTCCAATGTGTCATTGAGGGCCATTTTTTCTTTTGTTATTCTATGTCTAGTTGATCTATCCATTACTGTAAGTGGAGTTTTAAAATCTCATGCAATTAGCACATTCTTATCTATAAGATTGCTTATGTTTCTGATTGTTTTATATATTTGGGTTCTCCCAAATTTGGTGTGTAGAAATTTATAATTGTTAGCCCATCCTAATGGATGGATTCTGTAATTATTTTTTAATGCCCTTCTTCATCTCTTGTTACTCCCTTAACGTCTAGTTTGTCTGATGTAAGTATTGCAATTCCAGCTTTGATTTGACTTCTTGTAGCCTGATAGATATTTCTCCATCTCTTCACTTTCAAGCGGAAGGTGTCCTCAGGCCTAAAATGAGTCTCTTCTAGACAGCAAATAGATGGATCTTGTTTCTTTAATCCATTCTGCTACTCTAGGTCTTTTGATTGGAGTATTTAGTCTATTTACAGTCAGTGTTATTACTGAAAAATATGGGTTTAGAGTCATTGTGTTCTCTATAGGACTCATGCTTGTCGTGGTGTCTCTGGTCCTTTGTGTTCCCTTCAATAATTCCCTCCTAGAGTCCCCCTTAAGATTTCATGTAGGGCTGGTTTAGTGGTGATGAATTCCTTCAATTATTGTTTGTTTTGGAAAACCTTTATCTCTTCTTCTATTCTGAACACAGGCTTTCTGGAGACAGCATTCTTGGCTGCGTATTTTTCCTGTTCATCACATTGAAGATTTCTTGCCATTCCTTGCTGGCCTGCCAAGGTTCAGTATATAGGTCTGCAACTACTCTGATAGATCTCCCTTTGTATGTTAGGGCCCTTTTATCCCTAGCTGCTTTCAGAATTCTCTCTTTACCCTTATATTTTGCCAGTCTCACTATGATGTGTCATGCAGAAGATTGATTCAAGTAAGTCTGAGGGGAGTTCTCTGTGCCTCTTGGATTTCAATGTCTGTTTCCTTCCCCAGATTGGGGAAGTTCTCAGCTTTAATTTGTTCAAGTACCCCTTCAGCCCCTTTCTCTCTCTTCTGCTTCTTTTAGAATTCCTATGATATGGATATTGTTCCATTTGATTACATCACTCAGTTCTTGAATTCTCCTTTTGTGCTCCTGGATCAATTTATCTCTTTTTCTCAGCTTCCTCTTTTTCCATAATTATGTCTTCTAATTGACCTATTCTCCCCTCTCCCTCTTCAGTCCATGCTGTGGCTTCTTCGTTTTATTTTCAACCTCATTTATAGATTTTTAAATTCCTCATCACTATTTTTATGATCCTTGATCTCTGCAGCAATGGAGTCTCTGCTGGCTTCTAAGCTTTATTCAAGCCCAGTGATTAATTTTATGACCATTATCCTAATTCTTGTTCAGTTATTTTGCTTATATCTGTTTTGGATCAATTCTTTAGCTGTCACTTCTTCCTGGAATTTCTCTTGTAGAGAATTCTTCCGTTTTGTCATTTTGGCTGGTTTTCTGTTACTTATAAGTTTTAAAAGCTTCTTATGTGCTCTGCACCTGCAAGCACTGCTATATTAATGAGGTTCATAAACTGTCCAGGGTGTGGACTTTCAGGAGGTGTTTTTTGGACAGTGTCACTTCCTCTCCCTGTTGTGACTTTGGTTATTTTATTTCCTAAGTGATGTTTTGGATCCTCCAACAGGTTTTCTTTGGTTTCTTCCTTGAAGTAGCCCTGCAAAGGACAACAAACAGACAACATACAGGAAACAAAATTATACTAACTCACAAACAAACAAAATAAACAAGCAGACAATCCCCCCAAAAAAAACAAAAAAAACAAAAAACAACCTGAAAGCAGAAAAACAGAAATGCCAACTACAAGTAAAGAACAGGGTGGAGGTTGTGCTGATGGAAGACAATATACAAAGAGAGAAGTGGCAGGGATGGAGGGAAAGAGAAAATGAACATTGACCAAGCAGGAGACTAAAACTCTTAATCCAGAGAGAGAGAATGGAGAATATGGAAAGAGGTGATACAAAAGAAACAAGATGAAGTTATCCAAACAAACTGTATGGCCTGATTATTCCAGTGAGAAAGAGAAAGTAAAGAGGAAAGTGCAGACTATGCATCAAGAGGATGGATTAAATATGTCTGTTTTAGCAAACCAATAACCAGAGTAACCAGCCTAGAGGAGGGAAAAAATAAGAAGGAGAAAAGGGAGAATATATCTAAACAAAACGAATTGACCTAGAATTAATTCAGGCAATGCCACAATGCTGGTCCAGAAGGGGCCCGTCTGGTTCCACAGTTCCAGCTCCAGTGGATAAATGGCTATGGAGTGAGGAGGAGCATGGTTTGGTGTAGGCATGTCCCTACTTCATTGTGGGCCCTGCAGACTGTTTCCTGAGGCCCTGCTTGGTGGTGGTGGGGAGAAAAATTGCGACCCCTCTAGTCCCTTCTTCAGAGACCAGGTGTCCCAAATCACTCCTCTGGATCCATCCAGTATATTATAGGTTTTGGTTACTAACTCTTTACCAAATATTCATTTGCAAATATTTTTCCCATTCCATAAGCTTCCTTTTATTTTTGTTGCTTATTTCCTTTACTATGCAGAAAGTTTTTATCTTGACAAAGTTCCAATTGTTCATTATTGCTTTCCCCCCCTTGTCTTTGGTGATGTGTCTAGTAAGAAGTTACTTTGGCTGAGGTCTAAGTGGTTGCTGTCTTTTTCCTCCTCTATGATTTTTATGGGTTCCTGTCTCACATTTAGATCTTTCCTCCATTTTGAATTTACTTTTTTGTATGGTATAAGAAAGTGGTCTTGTTTTATTCTTTTCCATGTCACCATCCAGTTTCCCCAACACCATTTATTGAAAAGATTGTCTTTTTTCCATTTGATATTCTTTCCTACTTTTTCAAAAACTAGTTTACAATGTTGTTGTGGGTCCACTTCTGAGTTCTCTATTCTATTCCATTGATCTATGTCTCTGTTTTTGTGCCAGTACCATCCTGTCTTAATGACTAGAGCTTTGTAATATAGCTTGAAATCCAGAATCGTGATACTTCCAGTTTTGTTTTTCTTTTTCAGGATTTCTTTGGCTATTCAGAGTCTGTTGTGGTTCCATACACATTTTAGGAGTATTCATTCTAGCTCTGCAAAAAAAGCTGGTGGTATTTTAATATGGTTCACATTAAATGCATAGATTGCTTTCAGTAATATAGACATTTTAACAATGTTTGTTCTAATCCATGAGCGTGGAATGATTTTTTCATTCCTTTGTGTCATCTTCAATTTCTTTCATAAGTGTCCTATCATTTTCAGAGTACAGGTCTTTAAATCATTAGCTACCTTTCTTCCCTGGTATCTTATTGGTTTTAGTGCAATTGCAAATGGAATCCATTCCTTCATTTCTTTATCTGCCCCTTCATTATTGGTGTATAGAAATGCAAAAGATTTCTGCACATTGATTATATATTCTGCAACTTTGCTGAATTCATTTATTTCTTCCAGCAGTTTTTCTGGTTAGGTCTTCCAGGTTTTCTATGTGCAGCATCATGTCATCTGCAAATAGTGAAAGTTGGACTCCTTCCTTGCCTATTTGGATGCCTTTTATTCTTTTTGTTTTCTGATTGCTGAGGCTAAGCCTTTCAGTACTATGTTAAATAATAATGGTGAGAGTGGATATCTTTCTTTTGTTCCAGACCAAAGGGTTAAGGCTCTCATTTTTTCCCAACTGAGAATGATATTAGCTGCGGGTCTTTCATATATGGCCTTTATGATGTTGAAGTATGTTCCATCTATCCCTAATTTGTTTTCATCAAGAATAGATGGTATATTTTGTCAAATGTTGTTTGTTCTAGCTTTGAGAAGAATGCTGGTGCAATTTTGATTGGGATTGCAGTGAATGTGTAGATTCCTTTCAGTAGTATTGACAATTTAACAATATTTATTCTTCCAATCCATGAACATGGAATGTTTTTCCATTTCTTTGTGTCCTTTTCAAATTCTTTCGTATGTGATCTATAGTTTTCATCATACAGATCTTTTACATCTTTGGTTAGATTTATTCCTAGGTATTATATTGTTTTTGATGCAATTGCAAATGGGATTTATTCCTTAATTTCTTTTTGTGCTGCTTCATTATTTGTATGTAGAAATGCAACAGACGATGCTGGAGCAGCATGGAAATTCTCTGCTTCTTTTGTCCCTAAAATGATATTAGCTGTGGGCTTCTTATAAATGGCTTTTATGATGTTTAAGTATAATGTTTAAGTTCCTTCTATCCCGACTTCTTTGAAGATTTTTATTAAGAAAGGATGCTGTAGTTGTTAAATGCCTTTTCTGCATCTATTGACAGGATCGTATGGTTCTTATATTTCTTTTATTTATGTTATGTTTCACATTGATTGATTTGTGAATATTGAATAAGCCCTGCAACCCAGGAATGAACCCCACTTGAACATGGTGGATAATTATTTTTATATGCTATTGAATTTGATTTGCTAGTATCTTGTTGAGGATTTTTGCATCCATATTCATCAGGGATATTGGCCCGTAGTTCTCTCTCTTTTTTTTTTTTTGCTGAATCTCTGTTTGGTTTTGGGAGTCAAGTGATGCTGGCTGTGTAGAATGAGTCTGGAAGTTTTCCTTCATTTCAATTTTTTTTTTTTTTTGGAACAGCTTGAGAAGAATAAGTATTAACTCTGCTTGAAATGTCTGGTAGAATTTCTCAGGAAGGCCATATGGTCCAAGGCTCTTATTTGTTGAGAGATTTTTGATAATTGATTCAATTTCTTCACTAGTTATGAGTTAAGATTTCTATTTCTTCCCGATTGAGTTTTGATAGTGTCTGGGTGTTTAGGAATCTGTCCATTACTTCCAGGTTTTCCAGAGTTTTGTCATATAATTTTTCATAGTATTCTCTGATAATTGCTTGTATTAGTGAGGAATTGGTTGCAATTAATCCATTTTCATTAGTGATTTTATCTATTTGAGTGCTTTCTCTTTTCTTTTTGAGAAGCCTGGCTAGAGGCTTATCAATTTTGTTTATTTTTCCAAAAACCAACTCTTGGTTTCATTGATCTGTTCAACTGTTTTTTGTGGGATTCTATATTGTTTATTTCTTCCCTGATCTTTATTATTTCTCTTCTGCTGCTGGGTTTGGCCTGTTCTTGCTGCTCTGATTCTAGTTCCTTTAGGTTCACTGTTAGATTTTGTATTTGCACTTTTTCTAATTTCTTAAAATAGGCCTAGATTGCAATGGACTTTCCTCTTACGATTGACTTTACTGCATCCCAAAGAGTTTGGATTCTTGCCTTTTAATTTCCATATATTTAATTTCTTCTTTAATTGCCTGGTTGGCCCATTTGTTT
This sequence comes from Proteles cristata cristata, assembly GCA_017311185.1. Lineage (NCBI taxonomy): Eukaryota > Metazoa > Chordata > Mammalia > Carnivora > Hyaenidae > Proteles > Proteles cristata. Next base: position 64,973 of record JAESUZ010002984.1, read on the forward strand.
TTTAGTAGGCTATTCTTTAATTTCCATGCTTTTGGAGGTTTTCCAGACTTTCCTGTGATTGATTTCAAGTTTCATAGCATTGCGATTAGAAAGTGTGCATGGTATGATCTCTATTCTTTTATATTTATGGAGGGCTGCTTTATGTCCCAGTATGTGATCTAAGTTGGAGAATGTACCGTATGCACTCGAGAAGAAGGTGAATTCCATAGTTTTGGGATGTAGAGTTCTAAGTATATCTGTCAAGTCCATCTTGTCCAATGTGTCATTCAGGTCCATTGTTTCTTAAGTTATTTTCTGTCTAATTGATCTATCCATTGCTGTAAGTGGAGTATTAGTGTCCCTACAATTAGCACATTCTTATCAAGATTGCTTATGTTTGTGATTAATTGTTTTATATATTTGGGTGCCTTCAAATTCTGTGCGTAGACAGTTATAATTGTTAGCTCTTCCTGATGGATTGACCCTGTAATTATTGTATAATGCCCTTCTTCATCTCTTGTTACTGCCTTTACTTTAAAGTCCAGTTTGTCCGATATAAGTATGGCTACCCCAGCTTTCTTTTGACTTCCAGTAGCATGATAGATAATTCTCCATCCCCTCACTTTCTATCTATAGGTGTCCTCAAGTCTAACATGAGTTTCTTGTAGACAGCAAATAGATGGATTTTTTTTTTAATCCATTCGGAAACCCTATGTCTTTTGATTGGAGCATTTAGTCCATTTACATTCAGTGTTATTATTGAAATATATGTGTTTAGGGTCATTGTGTTCTCTGTAGGATTCATGTTTGTAGTGGTGTCTCTGGTCCTTTGTGTTCCTTGCAACAATTCCCTCATAGAGTCCCCCTTAGGATATCTTGTAGGGCTGATTTAGTGGTGATGAATTCCTTCAATTTTTGTTTGTTTGGGAAAACCTTTATATCTTCTATTCTGAATGACAGGCTTCCTGGAGAAAGCATTCTTGGCTGCATATTTTTCCTGTTCATCACATTAAATTTCCTCCCATTACTTTCTGGCCTGCCAAGTTTCAGTACATATGTCAGTAACTACTCTGATAGATCTCCCTTTGTATGTTAGGGCCCTTTTATCCCTAGCTGCTTTCAGAATTCTCTCTTTATCCTTATATTTTGTCAGTTTTACTATTTTATGTTGTGCAGAAAATTGATTCAAGTAAGTCTGAGGGGAGCTCTCTGTGCCTCTTGGATTTCAATGTCTATTTCCTCCCCCAGATTGGGGAAGTTCTCAGCTATAATTCGTTCAAGTGCCCCTTCAGCGCCTTTCTCTCTCTCTTGCTCTTCTGGAATTCCTATGATATGGATATTGTTCCATTTGCTTGCATCACTCAGTTCTCGATTTCTCCTTTTGTGCTCCTGGATCAGTTTATCTCTCTTTTTTCTCAGCTTCCTCTCTGTCTATAATTGTGTCTTCTAATTCACCTATTTTCCTCTCTGCCTCTTCAATCCATGCATTGGATGCCTCCAGTTTATTACTCACCTCATTTATAGCGTTTTTTAATTCATCACAACTATTTTTAAGATCCATGATCTTTGCTGCAGTAGCATCTCTACTGTCTTTTATGCCTTTTTTAAGGCCAACGATTAATTTTATGTCTATTGCTCTAAATTATTGTTCAGTTTGTAGCTTGTATTTTTTTAATTTTTTAAATGTTTTATTTATTTCTGAGAGATAGAGACACATCATGAGCAGGGAAGGGTTAGAGAGAGAGGGAGACATAGAATCTGATGCAGGCTCCAGGCTCTGAGCTATCTGTCAGCACAGAGCCCAACACGGGGCTCGAACCACGAACCATGAGATCATGACCTGAGCTGAAGTCGGAAGCTTAACTGACAGAGCCTCCCAGGTGCCCCATATCTGTTTTGATCAGTTCTTTAGCTGTCACTTCTTCCTGGAATTTCTTTTGAGGAGAGTTCTTCCATTTAATCATTTTGTCTAGCTTTCTGTCACTTGTAAGTTTTAATGGCTTGTTTTCTGCTTTGTTCCTGTGAGTACTGCTATATTAAAGGGGTGGGGGGTCATATGCTGTCCTGGGCCTGGCTATTCAGGAAGTGTTCTTTTAATGGTGTCCTTTGATCTCTCTTGATGTGACTTTGGTTATTTTATTTCCCTATTCAGAGTGATGTTTTGGACTCTCCACCATGTGTGCTTCGGTTATTCCTTGACATAGCCCTGGAAAGGAAAACAGACAGACAAACACGCAGGGAACAAAAGCACGCAAATGCAAAATAAATCAAACAAGCAAGCAAACCGACAAAAGTAATAATAAGAAAAAAACAAAGGACAGTCTAAAAGCATAAAGCCAGAAAACCAATACTGCACTGTATGTTAACAAACCTGAATTTAAATAAACAATTTAAAAGATAAAATAAACGAAAAATAAGGGAAAGCTTTTCCTTATAGTAAAATGTGAACTAATAAATGCACAAATAGTGATGAAATTCAAGAATCACTATTTGACAACTATCATAGTGCTAGTTGTATCAGGCATGAATCACTAATGAATGGCAGAATTAGTAGATGAAAATTTGATGAGAAACAAGATATTTAAATAATTTCAAAATAACTTCATACAAGGTATTTATTAATAAAAAGTTTAAAGATATTTATTAATGACAATGTATGGAGAAATCTGGCAGATACTACTTTAATCAAGTGATGAAAGTTAGCATTACCAATAATGAGGCTAATAGACATCATGTACCTCCTGATATGATGCATTAATAATACAACATTCTTTGCTTGATATTCCTGCTTTAAAAAGTATTTCCTGGATTTAATTTCAAGGAAATTTCAGTCAAATAAAAATAGAGTGACATTCTACTAAAAAAGTGCCCTTATTTCTCACAAATATTAAGATAATTGATGATTAATTAACTCCTCATATTAAAAGAGACAGACATGAACAGCAAAGGCAACACATTATCCTAGATCTTTCAGCCCTAATGTAAATACAGAACAAAAATATTAAGCTGCTAGAAGGGCAAAAAAAACAAAAATCTTGATGTCCATAAAGCACGATTGAAGACTGATTCTAGGAAAAAGGAACATACATAAAAAATTCTCACCTCTAGGGATAGTCAGGAATGTATACTAAGTCTGGTTAGAGGTGTCCTACATCTGAAAGAAAGAAGAATGAGTGAGAAGTTCACACTACATAGCAGGGACACAGTGCATGCCTAAAACTACAGCTGAACCAGAACAACAGAGAATGCCTCCACCCATCCCTAAATAGACTAACACATGCTAAATAACAACTAATAGCAATTTACTGCTGAGAAAAGCACAAGAGTATGAAAAGAAACTCTCTCTGAGGCCCAAATGAAAAGGGAAGACCTGACAATATCTTCCAACCAAAGACCACCAGGAATGCAGCTGTGGTTTATTATTCATTTCAAGGAAGGAGAACACACTGTGGGGAATTATGGGATGGCTCAGTAGAAGGATGCTAAAAAGAATTTATTATAGGATTTGGACATTGGATGGATGATGTGGGAAGTCTAAGGAATGGAGATTTACCCTAGATTATAAGTTGTCATAAAGCAAGTGCAATTCTATGACTGGATATCTTAGTAAGTCTCAAGTTTCAAACAACTTCTACTAGTTGTACTATTCCCACTATGGGAATTCCAGTTTACAGAGTACAACAAAGAGCGAATCGGTTATGCCTCCTGGCTTTTCCTAAATAGAATGTACTAGCCTTATTCTGGAACGTTCTGAATACTCTTTTGAAAGATATGTGATCCACTGGAGGGATGGCATTTTTAAATCTATAAGAAGGAGTGACCAGAGTGAGGATAAAGTTGTAAAGATGTAGCCATCATTCATTTTGTCCAAGAGTGGAAGTGTTTCGTATTTTGTTGGTGGCTCAGGGAACTTGTTTTTGTGCTTGGGCAAAATTAAGAAATGTCTTTGCTTTGTCTTATTTTATCATGATCTCCAAGTAACCTTGGTATTCTGTGAGATTTTTTACATCTAATAAGTAGATAATATGGTCTAGCTGTTAGTGCCAGGAAAGCCTCTGAATGTCAGGAATTGCCCTTTTTGTTCTCTCTCATTGCCGTTTTTAGCTAAGGGCAGATGAAGTCAGGCCATCTGACTTTAATTCATGCTATATAGACTTTTACCTCTTCTAATATTTGTCTAGTCAGATCAGAAGAGTATCCACTGAACACAGTCTGTGTTAATACAAAGCTTCTCTCTCCTCCTGTTGTCAGGTTGAGATGTTGAATCATGTGACATGAAAATGGCTGTACAATAAAATTTCAGACAGGATACATCAGCTATAGCACAGGCAATTATCAAAAACAAAATTATTAATCATTGGTCTTTAAACCAAGGGCCTAAAATATAAAACCTAGGCAATAAAAATGTTACAGAATCTATCTCCATTGTTTTAGCCAGCCAGGTCTTCATTTCTTTTAACCTAGTCACTGACTAGTTTCCCCATAGTATTCATATAGGTACAACAAGAATTATTTTCTGTATCACAACTCCTCATTTTCTGGCTAAGATGAAATAGTTAAATGAATATCTTTAAAAAAAACAACTCTAGATAATGAATTTATATTTGTTTATTGGGCTTCCAGAGTAGATGTAGTGTCATTTATGACTTCTGCCAAAGTTAGAGACAAGGTTTGAACCATCTCTTCTAAATGTATTATTTCCATTGTGGAAAATGCAGTTTGCAGAGTGATTAAGAAGAGGAATCACTTATGCTTCCTGAAAGTTCTGAGTAACATGTACTTTCTTCACTCTGGAGGTTTCTAGTATCTTTCTGAAGGACAGACATATGATATCTGGAAATCTCTAGTGATTACTCTGAATACACACAATAAGTTAGTGTGCATAGACAGGAATAAATTCAATGTTCACATAAGAAATAGTATCCTAATGGAGAACAGATTGTATTGGAAGTATAAGTGCCATTCATCATAGTAGGAGTGAGCCATCTAGAGGTACAAACTTCTTGCATAGAATTAATCAGTTCTTGTAAAGCTGGCTGAAGTGCCTTAGAAGAGAACAAGCTAACAATCACAGCCAGAATAGTCACAATATTAGTGCCTATTCCTGATTGACTAAGCCTTGCTGATATTATAATTATCTAAGCATAAACATTTTGTTGACATAAGGTCGAGTCCGCTTTTTGAAAGACTGAAGTTGAGATTAATGATGTGAGGAATACTTAATTGCCAAAAGTGGCCTATTAAAAGGAATTTCCCTTGGAGGGGGGGCAAGATGGCGGAGAAGTAAGGAGCTCCGTACTTGCATTCGCGCCCATACATCACACAGAAAAGATCTGAAGCCATTGGAAACCATACAAAACCTGAGAGACTCGGAGAAAAAGGACGCAGAATCCACTGAGAAAGCCTTCTAACGTGAGTGCGAACCGGGGAAGGTAAAATCAGCCCGGGATCGGAGACTCCAGGGTGGGAGGCGATCCCCCTCTACCCTCTACGGGGAGTGAGGGGGGAAAAGGGGAGAGTCCGAGACAGAAAAATCTCCGCTCGGTGCATAGAAAGACCGTACTTGCCAAATACCTGCACACCGGGTCCCCTCGCGCCAACTGGTCCTGGGGGAGGCTGAGCACACAAACTGCTTCTTTGTGCCGCTCCTGGAGGTTGGTTTTTAAAGCGGCGCGGGCGCGCATGCCGCCATTGTAGCTCCAGGGCGGCTGGGACCCCTGAAAGAGACGCGCAGAAACCGGGCATCCGCGCTCCTGGCTGGCTGGAACTCGAGAGGGAAGGCAAAGAGCTAAAAACTGGGAAATTTGCCTGTGAGTTCGTACTTCGGGTGACGAGCCATAGAGAGACCCGGTTTTCCTCACTCCAGCGGGCTCAGGCTACGTGGACCCGGCAGGCAAGCCCCCGCGCATGCGCACCAGCCCGACCCAGAGAAGGAAGCAGCGATCCTGACTCAGCCCCCAGAGCTCAGCAGGGAGCCTGGAATAGCCCGAGGGGGTTGTCTGGGAAGCTGTGACTAAGGCAACTTCAGCGGGACGCGGACTGGGATTTGGAGATTGGAACTGGCCTGGGTTGAAGAGTGCAACCAACTTCGGCTGCGTCCCCGGAACGGGGAGTTGACACGCCAAAAAAAAAAGCGAGCTGCAGCGCGGGGTTCAAGAAGGGACTGGAGCACCGTCACTCTCCTCCCCACAATCGCCAAGGCAGAACCCCCGCCTAAGGCATCGGATCACGCCACGCCCATCCCTGCTTGAGAGGTGCCCTCCTCCCTTTTTTTTTTCCCTTTTTTTTTCTTCTTTCTTTTTTTCCCCCCTTTCTTTTCTCTTTTTTTCTTCTTCTTTCTCTTTTCTCGCTTTTTTCCCCAAAACACTGACCTGATTAACTCTTGTCGCCAGCTTGCTTAAACAATCACAACAAGTCCATTCTGTAAATGTAAATTCTACACCTACCGACTTTTTCAGCTATTTCTCTCAGGAGTAATTAGACTATATAGTTCCTGTGGATAATTCCAGCATCCTTCTCTCACCTATCCAACCATATTCTACCCTTTACCTCTTTGAAAAAAGTTTCTTATCCTTTCTGCCTGTTCATTCTATTTCCAAATCTGCCTTGTCTCGCGCTGCCTTCTCTCTTTTTCTCTATGCTCTTCAACCAGCACTGCATACACACGGCTATTTAACTGTAGCTGGGAAATCCAGGTATATGCTTTAAACCGTTTTTTGCCCATCGGTTTTCTTCTTTTTTCCTTTTCTTTCCCCCTTTTTTGACCCTTTTATGTATTTTATGCTCCCTATTCGCCCTCCCTCCTCCGTCTTTTCTATTAACTTTTTCGTTTTCCCTCTCACTTTGCATGTTAGTTGAATCAGCCTGTGCGTTTGTGTGCTCCTGCTTCCTGTGTCTTTGTCTGTCTGTTTTCTTTTCCAGGGCTACCTCAAGAAACAAGCTAGAGTACACAAGGTGAGGAGTCCCAAATATCACTACGAATAGGAAAATAAAATAACTAAGGTCCCAACAAGAGTGACCGAGGGATACCATTTAAAAAACAATCTCTGAAAGGATAGGCGCTGGAAAGTCAAAGAGTTTCTTGGATATAGCAGTGCTCATAGAAACAGAGAGCATAACAGGTCTTTAAAACCAACAAGAGCCGGAAAGCTAACTAAAATGACGAAACGAAAGAACTCTCCTCCAAAGAAACTCCAAGAAGAAATGACAGCTAATGAACTGCTCAAAACAGATATCAGCAGCATAAGTGAGCAAGATTTTAGAATAATAATGGTGAAATTAATAGCAGGGCTTGAAAAAAACATAGGGGACATCAAAGAAACTATGGCTACAGACAGAATGGAAAATAAAAATAGGCATGAATAATTAAAAAATGCGATAAATGAGATCCATAATAAATTAGAGGCCTCCAACGCACGGCTTGAAGAGGCAGAAAGGAGAATAAGTGATTTAGAAGACACCATTCTAGAAAAACAAGAAGCTGACAAAAAAAGAGACAAACTGATCCAGGAACGGGAAAGAAGAATTCGAGAGCTCAGCGATACAGTCAAATGCAACAATATCCGTGTCATAGGAATCCCAGAAGAGGAAGAGAGAGGGAAAGGTGCTGAAGGAGTCCTGGAACAAATTAAAGCAGAGAACTTCCCTGACCTGGGGAAGGAAGTAAATGTGGAAATACAAGAGGCTCAGAGGACTCCCCTCAGATGTAACTTGAATCGATCTTCTGAACAACATATCATCGTAAAAATGGCAAAAATACAAGGACAAAGAGAAAATTTTGAAAGCAGCTAGGGAGAAAAGGGCCCTCACATACAAAGGGAAACCTATCAAAGTGGTGACAGACCTATCTACTGAAACTTGGCAGGCCAGAAAGGAATGGCAAGAGGTCTTCAATGTGATGAACAGTAAAAATATGCAGCCAAGAATCCTCTATCCAGCAAGCCTGTCATTCAAAATAGAAGGAGAGATAAAAACCTTTCCAAATAAACAGAAATTGAAAGAATTTGTCACCACGAAGCCAGCCCTACAAGAAATCCTGAGGGGGATGCTCTGAAGGAAAGATTGCAAGGAACAAAGATTCCAGAGACACCACCACAAACATGAACCCTACAAAAGATACAAAGACTCTAAACCCACATATTTCAATAATAACACTGAATGTAAATGGGCTGAATGCTCCAATCAAAAGACATAGGGTTGCAGAATGGATTAAAAAACAAAATCCATCTATATGCTGTCTACAAGAAACTCATTTTAGACGGGAAGATACCTTCCAGATTAAAAGTAAGGGGATGGAGAAATACATATCATGCTACAGGAAATCAAAAGAAAGCCGGAGTAGCGATACTTATATCAGACAAACTGGACTTTAAATTAAAGACAATCACAAGAGATGAAGAAGGGCACTACATAATAGTACAGGGTCCATCCATCAGGAAGAACTAACAATCATAAATGTCTCACTTTTAGACCAACAGGAGCACCTAAATATCTAAAACAATTAATCACGGCAAAGTAAACCATAGAATGAGAATGTGCTAGCAGGGGACTTTAATACTCCACTTACAGCAATGGATAGGTCAACCAGACAGAAAATCACTGAAATAATGGACTTGAAAGATACATTGGACAGATGGACCTGACGGATATATTTAGAGCACTTTACATCCTGAGGCCAGGGAATTTACTTTCTTCTCAGTACGCATGGCGTCTCCAAGATGAATCACATGCTGGGACATAAAGCAGCCCTCAAGAAATATAAAAGAATAGAGATCATACCATGCACACTGTCAGATCACAATGGTTTGAAACTTGAAATCAATTATGGGAAGAAGTCTGGAAAACTTCCAAAAACTGGGAGGTTAAAGAACAGCCTTCTAAAGAATGAATGGGCCAATCAGGCAATTAGAGATGAAATTAAAAAATATATGGAAACAAATGAAAATGAAAACACGACAATTCAAAACCTATGGGATGCGGCAAAGGCAGTGCTAAGAAGAAAGTACATTGCTCTCCAGGCCTGTTTCAAGAGATTAGAAAAAGCGCAAGTGCAAAATCTAACAGCTCACCTAAAGGAACTAGAGGCAGAGCAACAAGAACGCCCTAAACCTAGTAGAAGAAGAGAAATAGTAAAAATTAGAGCAGAAATAAACAACATAGAGACCAAAGAAACAATTGAACAGATCCATGAAAGCAAGAGTTGGTTTTTTGAAAAAGTAAACAAAATTGACAAACCTCTAGCCAGACTTATCCAAAAGAAAAGAGACAGCACCCAAATAGACAAAATTATGAATGAAAATAGACTTATTACAACCAACCCCTCAGAAATACAAGCAATTATCAGGGAATACTATGAAAAATTATATGCCAACAAACTGGACAACTTAGAAGAAATGGACAGATTCCTAAACACACACTCACTACCAAATTCACACAGGAAGAGATAGAAAATCTGAACAGACCCATAACAAGTGAGGAAATCGAGTCAGTTATCAAAAATCTCCCATCAAATAAGAGCCATGGGCCATATGGCTTCCCTGGGGAATTCTACCAGACATTTAAAACAGAATTAACACCCATTCTTCTCAAGATATTCCAAAAAATAGAAATCGAAGAAAAACTTCCGGACTCTATTTACGAAGCCAGCATTATTTTGATTCCCAAGCCAGACAGAGACCCAGCAAAAAAGACACAGGCCCGCTATCAACCCAGTGAATACGGATGCAAAAATTCTCAACAAGATCCTTGCAAATCGAATCCAGCAGCATATCAAAAAGATCATCCACAAGATCAAGTGGGATTCACCATTCCTGGGTTACAGGGCTGGTTCAACATTCGCAAATCAATCAATGGGACCCGTATATCAATGAAAAGATAAAACCATGATCCTGTCAATAGATGCAGAAAAGGCATTTGACAAAATACAGCATCCCTTCTTAATAAAGACTCTCGAGAAAGTTGGGATAGAAGGAACCTACTTAAACATCATCAAAGCCATCTATGAAAAGCCTTCAGCTAACATCATCCTCAACGGGGAAAAACTCAGAGCTTTCCCCCTGAGATCAGGAACACGACAGGGATGCCCACTCTCACCACTGCTGTTTAACATAGTGGTGGAAGTCCTAGCATCAGCCATCTGACAACAAAAGGAAATCAAAGGTATCAGAATTGGCAAAGAGGAAGTCAAACTTTCCCTCTTCGCAGATGACATGATACTCTACATAGAAAACCCGACAGACTCCACCAGAAGCCTACTAGAACTGATCCAAGAATTCAGCCAAGTTGCAGGGTACAAAATCAGCATACAGAAATCGGTTGCATTTTTATATACCAACAATGAAGCAACAGAAAAAGAAACCAAGAAACTGATCCCATGCACAATTGCACAGAAAACCATAAAGTACCTAGGAATAAACCTAACCAAAGATATAAGAGATCTGTATGATAAAAACTGAAAACATGAAGGAAATTGAAGAAAGTCACAAAGAAATGGAAAAACATTCCATGCTCATGGATAGGAAGAATAAATATAGATTTGAATGTCATTACTACTAAAGCACTCTACACATTCAATGCAATTCCAATCAAAATTGCACCAGCATACTTCTCAAAACTAAGAACAACTCTCAAAATTTGTATGGAACCACAAAATTTGAATAGCCAAAGTAATCCTGAAAAAATAAAACCAAAAGCAGGAGGGATCACCATCCCAGACTTTAACCTCTACTACAAAGCTGTCATCATCAAGACAGTATGGGTATTGGCACAAAAGCAGACACATAGACCAATGGAGACAAATTGAAGGCACCAGAACTGGACCCAAAGTATACAGCCAACTAATCTTTGACAGGCAGGAAGAATATCCGATGGAAAAAGACAGCCTTTTTAACAGATGGTGTTGGGAGAATTGGACAGCAACATGCAGAAGAATGAAACTAGATCATTTCCTCACACCATGCACAAAAATAAACTCAAAATGGATAAGGACCTGAACGTGAGATAGGAAACTAGAGGAGAAAGCAGGAAACAACCTCCTGACCTCCACCGCAGCAACTTCTTACTTGACACATCCCCAAAAGCAAGGGAATCAAGAGCAAAAATAAACTGTTGGGACCTCCTCAAGATTAAAAGCTTCTGCACAGCCAAAGAAACAACCCAGAAAATTAATAGGCAACCAACGGAATGGGAAAAGATAGTTGCAAATGACATATCAGATAAAGGGTTGATATCCAGAATCTACAAGGAACTCACCAAACTACACTCCCGAAAAGCAAACAACCCAGTGAAGAAATGGGCAGAAGATATGAACAGACACTTCTCCAAAGAGGACATCCAGATGGCCAACAGACACATGAAACGATGCTCAGCATCCCTCCTCATCAGGGAAATACAAATCAAAACCGCACTGAGATACCACCTCACGCCAGTCAGAGTGGCTAAAATGAGCCAATCAGAGAACTCTAGATGCTGGCGAGGATGCGGAGAAACGGGCACCCTCCTACACTGTTGGTGGGAATGTAAACTGGTACAGCCCCTCTGGAAAACAGTGTGGAGGTTCCCAAGGAAACTAACAGTAGAACTCCCCTATGACCCAGCAATAGCACTGCTAGGAATTTACCCAAGGGATACAGAAATGTTGAGGCATAGGAGCACATGGACCCCAATGTTCATAGCAGCACTCTCCACAATAGCTAAAACCTGAAAGAGCCTAAGTGTCCATCAACAGATGAATGGATCAAGAAGATGTGGTTTATCTATACCATGGAATACTACATGGCAATGAGAAACAATGAAATCTGGCCATGTGTAGCAACATGGATGGACCTTGAGGGTGTGATGCTGAGCGAAATAAGTCAGGCAGAGAAGGTCAAATATCATATGTGTGCACGTATAGGAGGATTAGGAGGAACTTAACAGAGGACCAAGGGGGAGAAGAAGGGCGGAAATGGTGGGGAAAGGGAGAGAGGCAAACCATGAGAGACTCTTGAATGCTGACAAAAACTGAGGACTGGTGGATGTGGGGGGGAGGAGGGGTGGGCATGGAGGAGGGCACTTGTGGGGATGAGCACTGGGTGTTATGTGGAAACTAATTTGACAATAAACTATTTGGAAAAAAAAAAAGGAATTTCCCTTATGAAGCATTTATAGGAACACCTTTAAAATTTTTCAATGTTTATTTATTTATTTATTTATTTGTTTGTTTTTTTAATATAATTTATTGTCAGGTTGGCTAACATACAGTGTGTACAGTGTGCTCTTGTTTTTAGGGGTAGATCTCCATTGTTCATCACTTATAGACAATACCCAGTGCTCATCCAAACAAGTGCCCTCCTCCATGCCCATCACCCATTTTCCCTCTCTCCACCCCCCCCCATCAACCCTCAGTTTGTTTTCAGTATTTAATAGTCTCTTATGGTTTGCCTCCCTTCCTCTCTGTAACTATTTTTTCCCATTCCCTTCCCCACGGTCTTCTGTTAAGTTTCTCAAGTTCCACATATGTGGGAAAACATATGATATCTGTCTTACTTATTTCACTTAGCATAATACTTCCAGTTACATCTACAGGCAGTGGAGAAACAGAGGGGAGGGATACCCTTCTGCCTATAGGAACACCTTTTAAATTTTTGTCAGCAAGGTCAGATAAGGAACGACAGATCCAACAATCCATTAGATTCAAATCAACAACTATGGTCTGAAAAAGTCTATGAAGTTTTGTCTGCTTATTAAGTGGTAGGAGAAATAATGGGATGGAGACACAGAAAATCAATATATGTCTGAAGAGTATTAATGTAGAACAATAGGTAAGATTTTCAGTAGAGCAAAGGGTCAGAAAAGGTGTTGAGAAATCAGAAAATTAGTCTTGTTCCATTGTCTTGGGCTAAAGCTGCCACTTCCAAAGCCACTACTTGTTCCACCATCTTAGGCAGAAGATTTCCACTTTTGAAGTAGCTTCTGGAGGATTTCTAAGGTACCTCTGTTTAATGTCTCCAGGTAAAATGTATGCTCAGCAGGTAGGAAGAAGTGAATTTTTTTTTTTTTTTGAGCTGGGAGATGTGAATCTAAGGATCAATACCTTGGAAATTGGGGTGCCTTGGTGGTTCAGTTGGTTAAGTGTCTGAATCTAGAATTCAGCTCAGGTCATGATCTCACAGTTCATGAGTTTGAGACCCACGTCAGCCTCCATGCTGGCAGTATGGAGCTTGCTTAGGATTCTCTTTCTCTTCCTCTCTCGGCCCCTACCCAGTGCTCTCTCTCTCTCTCTCTCTCTCTCTCTCTCTCTCTCTCTCCTCCTCTCCTCTCCTCCTTTCCTCTCCTCTTTCCTCTCAAAGTAAATAAACTTAAAGATACTTTGGACATATACTGGTAAGTCAGTTGTTAAGAGTACCTAATTAGGCTCTTTACATCAAAGTTTAATGGCAGTTTTTCTCTGGCGTCGTTTTTAGAAGACTAAATCTCCAGGTTACAGATAATGAAAAGGTTGTTTAGGTATGTATTTTGGAAGTGCAGTTCTTACCTGTTGATGATAAAGCTAGAGGTATATATGACTCCTTTGTAGTGATTAATTATATCTGCTTATAATAAGGTAGAATCTAAAATTGAGTGATGAAATTCCTAAACTTAAGGAGCAGTCTGTTGTTAATTCATAGACAATAATATGTGAGTTCCAGAGAGGGTTAATCTTCTGCAAATTAACGATAATTGGTTATACTTTAGGCCATGAGGGTTCAAGGGCTTCTGACAACTTTGCTAATTTTAGTTTGAGAATTCTATTAGTTTTCTTTACTTTTCCTGAAGACTATGGATGATAAGGACATTGAAGTTTCTGTGTAAAAGGCAAAATTTGATTTTTACCTTTAATTATTTAATAATAGTGCAGATAAAATGAGGGGAGATAATTTGGAATTCTTCAAGTGAGAAAAACAATATCAAGCAATGTCTTTGCCCCACTTAGGGTCATAGTTCTTTGGCGGGAAAAAGCTTCAACTCACCCTGAAAATAAACAGACAATAACCAGAACATATTCACAACCCATTGCATGTCCCAAAATTGATTCACTGACAGGTAGGACGTGTAAGGAAACATTCTCAGCAATATTTCTTTTTTTTTTTTTTTTTTTTTTTTTTTATATTTAATTGATATTTATTTAAAATTGTGATATTAAAAATCATGTTTTACCTTTTGTCTTATAATTTCTTTTTTTTTTTTTTTTTTTTATTTTTTTTATTTTGCAAATAGTTTATTGTCAAATTAGTTTCCACATAACACTCAGTGCTCATCCCCACAAGTGTCCTCCTCCATGCCCACCCCCCCTCCCCCCCACATCCATCAGTCCTCAGTTTTTGTCAGCATTCAAGAGTCTCTCATGGTTTGCCTCTCTCCCTTTCCCCCACCATTTCCCCCCTTCTTCTCCCCTTGGTCCTCTGTCAAGTTCCTCCTAATCCTCCTATACGTGCACACATATGATATTTGTCCTTCTCTGCCTGACTTATTTCGCTCAGCATAACACCCTCAAGGTCCATCCATGTTGCTACACATGGCCAGATTTCATTGTTTCTCATTGCCATGTAGTATTCCATGGTATAGATAAACCACATCTTCTTGATCCATTCATCTGTTGATGGACACTTAGGCTCTTTCCAGGTTTTAGCTATTGTGGAGAGTGCTGCTATGAACATTGGGGTACATGTGCTCCTATGCCTCAGCATTTCTGTATCCCTTGGGTAAATTCCTAGCAGTGCTATTGCTGGGTCATAGGGGAGTTCTATTGTTAGTTTCCTTAGGAACCTCCACACTGTTTTCCAGAGGGGCTGTACCAGTTTACATTCCCACCAACAGTGTAGGAGGGTGCCCGTTTCTCCACATCCTCGCCAGCATCTAGAGTTCTCTGATTGGCTCATTTTAGCCACTCTGACTGGCGTGAGGTGGTATCTCAGTGTGGTTTTGATTTGTATTTCCCTGATGAGAAGCGATGCTGAGCATCGTTTCATGTGTCTGTTGGCCATCTGGATGTCCTCTTTGGAGAAGTGTCTGTTCATATCTTCTGCCCATTTCTTCACTGGGTTGTTTGTTTTTCGGGCGTGTACTTTGGTGAGTTCCTTGTAGATTCTGGATATCAACCCTTTATCTGATATGTCATTTGCAACTATCTTTTCCCATTCCGTTGGTTGCCTATTAATTTTCTGGGTTGTTTCCTTGTCTCAGCAATATTTCTAAAATCACCCCACATTTGTTGATTTAATTTATCTCTTCTATCACAAGCAATATCATAAAGCATATTAAACTCGATTTTTAAATCGATAGTATTACCACTCAGATAATTTAAAGACACAAATATTATCATTATGTAATGAGTATCCTAATTTCTCCCATTTTTGGTCCCCCCCACGAAATTAGAGACTTGTCTGTGCCAATATTAGCCCGGTTGAATTTTTTAAGGTCTCCTTATTTTTTATAATTTTTAAAATTTTAATTCTAGTATAGTTAACATACAGTGTTATATTAGTTTCCAGTGCACAATATAGTGATTCAGCAATTCTATACATTATTCAGTGCTCATCATGATAAGTGTTCTCCTTAATTCCTATCACTTATTTCACCCATCCTTCACTAACCTTCCCTCTGGTAACTATCAATTTTCTGTATGATTTTAGAAGAAATTATTTTTGTTAATATTGCTTGTTTAACATAGTAGTCAGCTAAAGCATTGTCCTAAAATTCTGAGTCTTTGTTTTGAATGACTTTCCACTTTTATTATAGGTGTTTTCTTAAGTAACAGCAAAGCATCTAAAAGTTCTTTAAATTGTCATCAATTTTTATAGTAGTTGGTAGCAAAGTAACAAAATTTCTTTGTTTCCAAAGCATTCCAAACTTCTGAACAACCCAAGAGCATAACTACTATCAGTATAAATATGTGCTCTTTTATTCTTTGCAAGCTGGAAGGCTTGAATGAGAGCACTTAATAGAAGTGCATGACTTTCTCCAGAGCGGAGCCATGGCAGGTGCTGCCAGGAAGGAGGGAGCTGGGCCAGGGGTGCATAGCATGGTGTATCGATCTCTGGGGCACACAGGAAGAGAATGGACCCCTTCCTGCAGTAGTTTGGGAAGAGGGATTATTGTCTCCCAAAGACAAAAGACCCTGCTGGTGCCAGCCACAAGGCCTTTTATCAGCAGGGTGAAGAGACTCTACTCTGGAGCAGGGGAGTGGATCCATGCTGCGCCAGGTCCTTTAAGACATAGGGTTTTGAATCCCAGCCCAACACTAAGAAGAAAGCACAGGAGAATTGTGGAGCGGGGAGAACTGACTACCCTCGCTATTCTGTGAGGGCTGCTTAAACAGCGTGGGTTGAGGTCCTGGTCTGGGGAAGAGAGTGTGGTCTGACACAATTTCCCCCACCCCAACACCAACACAGTGGGACTTCAGAGAACAACACAGGGGCCTCCAGTGGAGGGGGGACAGGCTTACACAAAACCCCACAACTCCATGCTTGGCAACTGCTTATTTACTGGAGCAAGACTGACTGAGCCAATGCAACCGGCCTCTCTTCCAGACCAGCACAGTTACCTGCCCCAGATACAAACCGACAACTCTTTTTTTCTTTTTCTTTCCTTCCTCTTCTTTTTCACTTTTGGAATCAGGCTCATAGTTTCTGATATGTTTGTTGTCAATTCTAATTATATATATATGGCATTTTTATTCTATTGTTTTTCCATCTTTTCTCTTTCTTCTCATTTTCATTTCCCTTTCCCTGGAATTGGCCTTATAGTTTTTTTTATTCTCTGTTTGGTTTTCCTTTCTCCCCTTTCTTTTTTCTCTTCTTATGGGATTAGGACTTTCCCCCAACACTTTTTTTTTTTCTGAGGTTACTTCAACAAACAAATCAAAGCACACCTAGTTAAAACTCCAAACACTCCACCACTGCAAGCAAGAAGGTACTCTGCAGAGGAATGACCAATGAGATAGAGCAGTCAACAGGCGACAACAGCATATATGCAACATACACCAGAAACACTTCCAGTAGTGCCAGACCTGGAGAGTATATGACGTCTTTTTAATATAGTAATACTCTTAGGTGCAGGACACATACCAAGCTTTTAAAACATGCAAAAGACAGAAACTTAGCCAAAATGACAAGACAGAGGAATTTTCCCCAAGAGAAATGACAAAAGGAAATCACCACCAGAGAATTGCTCAAAACAAATATAAACAATATATCTAAACAATAATTTAGAACACCAGTCTTAAGACTAAAAGCTTGGCTTGAAAAAAGCATAGAATATGCCAGAGAAACACTTGCTGCAGAGACCAAAGACCTAAGAGCTAGTCAAGATGAATTTAAAAATGCTATAACTACTGCAAAATAATTTAGATACATTGACAGAAAAGATTGAAGAAGCAGAGGAGAAAATAGGTGAGATAGAAGATAATATTATAGAAAATAATGAAGCTGAAAAAAAGGGAAAGGAAATCACTAGATCACTAGGGGAGAATTAGAGTGATTCCATGAAACAAAACAATATCCATATCATAGGAGTCCCATAAGAAGAAGAGCAAGAAAAATGGGAAGAAGGTATATTTGAACAAATTATAGCTGAGAACTTCCCTAATCTGGGGAAGGAAATAGGCATCCAACTCTTTAAAGGGACAGAGAGCCCCCTTCAAATTCAACAAAAACAGGTCAACACCACAACATAGCATAGTGAAACTTGAAAATACGAAGATAAAGAGGTAATTCTGAAAGCAGCTAGAGACAAAAAGGTCCTTAACCTACAAGGGTAGACACACAACATTAATAGCAGACCTGTTTACTGAAACTTTGCAGGCCATAAGGGAGTGGAAGGAAATATTCAATGTGCTGAATAGGAAAAATGTGCAGCCAAGAATCCTTTATCAAGCAAGGCTGTCTTTCAGAACAGAAGGAGAGATAAAGACTTTCCCAGACAAAAGCTAAAAGAGTTTATGACCACCAAACCAGCCCTGCAAGAGATTCTAAGGGGGAGTCTGTGAGTGGAAAGCAACAAAGACTACAAAGTACTAAATAACTTCACTACAAATATGAAATCTACAGATAACACAATGGCACTAAATTCTTACCTTTCAGTAATCACTCTGAATGTAAATGGACTAAATGCCCCAATAAAAAGACATAGGGTATCAGAATGGATTAAAAAAAAAAAGCAAGCCCCTTCTTTTCTTTTTTCACAATAGTTTATTGTCAAATTAGTTTCCACATAACACCCAGTGCTCATCCCCACAAGTGTCCTCCTCCATGCCCATCCCCCCTCCCCCCCACATCCATCAGTCCTCAGTTTTTGTCAGCATTCAAGAGTCTCTCATGGTTTGCCTCTCCCTTTCCCCCACCATTTCCGCCCTTCTTCTCCCCCTTGTTCCTCAGTTAAGTTCCTCCTAATCCTCCTATACGTGCAAACATATGATATTTGTCCTTCTCTGCCTGACTTATTTCGCTCAGCATAACACCCTCAAGGTCCATCCATGTTGCTACACATGGCCAGATTTCATTGTTTCTCATTGCCATGTAGTATTCCATGGTATAGATAAACCACATCTTCTTGATCCATTCATCTGTTGATGGACACTTAGGCTCTTTCCAGGTTTTAGCTATTGTGGAGAGTGCTGCTATGAACATTGGGGTACATGTGCTCCTATGCATCAGCATTTCTGTATCCCTTGGGTAAATTCCTAGCAGTGCTATTGCTGGGTCATAGGGGAGTTCTATTGTTAGTTTCCTGAGGAACCTCCACACTGTTTTCCAGAGGGGCTGTACCAGTTTACATTCCCACCAACAGTGTAGGAGGGTGCCCGTTTCTCCACATCCTCGCCAGCATCTAGAGTTCTCTGATTGGCTCATTTTAGCCACTCTGACTGGCTTGAGGTGGTATCTCAGTGTGGTTTTGATTTGTATTTCCCTGATGAGGAGGGATGCTGAGCATCGTTTCATGTGTCTGTTGACCATCGGATGTCCTCTTTGGAGAAGTGTCTGTTCATATCTTCTGCCCATTTCTTCACTGGGTTGTTTGTTTTTCAGGCGTGTAGTTTGGTGAGTTCCTTATAGATTCTGGATATCAACCCTTTATCTGATATGTCATTTGCAACTATCTTTTCCCATTCCATTGGTTGCCTATTAATTTTCTGGGTTGTTTCCTTGGCTGTGCAGAAGCTTTTAATCTTGATGAGGTCCCAATCATTTATTTTTGCTCTTCATTCCCAAAAGCAAGCCCCTTCTATATGCTTCCTACAAGAGACTCATTTTAGATCTGAGGACACCTGCAAATTGAAAGTAATGGGATGGAGAACAATCTGTCATGCTAATGGACATCAAAAGAAAGCTATAGTAGCCATACTTATATCAGACAAACTAGATTTTAAAACAAAAACTGTAACAAGAGATGAAGGGCTCTATAACATAATTAAGGGGTTTATCCATCAAGAGCTAACAATTATAAATATTTATGCCCCCAACTTTAAACACCCAAACCTATAAATAAGTTAATCACAAATATAAGCAAACATTGATAATAATACCGTAATTGTGTCTTTTTAACTAGGAGCCATCTACAAATAAACTTAGGTAAGAATTAAGCAACAGAATCTCTTTTAAAATCTTTACAGGATATAGATAACTGCTTATCAGAAACTTAACATGAGATTATCCTTCTTCAGATAAAGGAAAAAGAGTAGCTAAGTGGATAATGATATTCTAAGGGAAGAGCAATATTTGTTTCACAACACAGCAGGCAATTATTCAAGGAGGGTTGCATAATTTTTATCAATAAAAGAATCTGCAGCATAGGTAACCACTAAATTTGGTAAGAAACCTAGAATTGTGTCGACTGAGGCTACCACAAGCTTTGCTGGTATTGCTCTTAAACAAAGGCCTCAGATGTACATTCTGTTACATAGTTGAGTATCCTATTGGATAAGTCTTGGCTACCAGATCTAACTAAAGACTGAAATAAGCAATAAGCCTCTGTTGGTTCCTTTCTGGCTGAGTCATTACCTCTAGTACTTTGTCATTTGTTCCCTTTTTATTAAAGTATAATTAACGTAAAAGTGTGATATTAGTTTCAGGTATACAATATAATGATTCAACAATTCTATACATTTTTCAGGGCTCAGGATAAGTATACTCTTAATCCCCTTTATCTCTTTTTTCCTTTGCTCATTTGTTTTGTTTTCTAAATTATAGGTATGAGTGAAATCATATAATAGTTGTCTTTCCCTTTCCAACTTATTTCACTCAGCATTATACTCTCTAGGTCCATCCAAGCTGTTGTAAATGGCAAGATCTCATTCTTTTTTATGACTAATACTCGATTGTAAATATATATGACATCTTCTTTATACATTCATCTATTGATGGATACTGGGATTACTTTAATAACTTAGCTATTGTAAATAATGCTGCAGTAAACATAGGGGCGCATATATCTTTTTAGTGTTTTTGTTTTCTTTTGGCTAAATAAATACCCAGTGGTGGAACTACCAGATCATAAGTAATTATATTTTTAATTTTTTGAGGAACCTCCATGGTATTTTCCACAGTGGCTACTGCAAATTGCATTCTCGGCAATAATTCAAGAAGGTTCCTTTATCTCCACATCTTTGCGAACACTTGTTATTTCTTCTCTCTTTGATACTAGCCATTCTGACAGGTGTGAGGTGATATCTCATTGGTATTGATTTGCATTTCCCTGATGATGAGTAATGTTGAGCATCTTTTCACAGGTCCGTTGCCCATCCATGTGTCTTCTTTGGAAAGGTGTCTATTCAGGTCCTCTACCCACTATTTAATTGAATTTTGTTTTGGTATTGGGCTGTATAAGTTACTTATGTATTTTGGATATTAACTATCAAATATGTAACTTGCAAATATCTTCTCCTATTCAGTAGATTTCCATTTTGTTTTGTTAATGATTTGCTTTTTATTTTAATAAAAATATAATAATATATATTTTTTAAACTTTTTAAAAAATGTTTTATTTATTTCTAGGAGAGAGAGAGAGAGAGAGAGAGAGAGAGAGACAGCTTGAGCAGGGGAGGGTCAGAGAGAGAGGGAGTCACAGGCTGAAACAGGATCCAGGCTCTGAGCTGACAGTCAGCACAGAGCCCGACGCTTAATTTAATTTTGTTTTATTTCCATTTATACCATGTTATATTAACTTCAGGTATACATTATAGTGACTCAAAAAATCCATCTATCACCTAGTGCTCAGCACAACAAGTGCACTCCTTAATCCTTATCACCTATTTAACCCATCCCACCAACCTCTTTCCCTCTGGTAACCATTCCCTTGCTTTTGGGGATGTGTCAAGTAAGAAGTTGCTGCGGTGGAGGTCAAGGAGGTTGTTTTCTGTATATTTGATTATGTTTATTCCTATGCATTTTATGGTTTTTTGTGCAACTGTGAATGAGATCAGTTTCTTGATTTCTTTCTGTTGCTTCATTATTGGTATATAGAAATGCAACCAATTGCTGTACCCTGCGACTTTGATGAATTCATGGATCAGTTCTAATAAGCTTCTGATGGAGTCTGTCAGATTTTCCTTTTAGAGTATCATGTCATCTGTGAAAAGTGATAGTTTGACTTCATCTTTGACAATTCTGATATTTTATTTCCTTTTGTTGTCTGATGGCTGATGCTAAGACTTCCAGCACTATGTTAAACAACAGTGGTGAGAGTGGACATCCCTGTCGTGTTCCTGATCTCAGGGGGAAAGCTCTCAGTTTCTCCCCATTGAGGATGATGTTAGCTGAAGGCTTCTCATAGATGGCTTTTACGATGTTTACGTAAGTTCCTTGTATCCCAACTTTCAGGAGGGTTTTTACTAAGAAACAATGCCGTATTTTGTCAAATGCTTTTTCTGCATCTATCGATAGGATTATATGGTTCTCATGTTTTCTTTTGTTAATGTGATAAATCACATTGATTTATTTGCGAATATTGAACAAGCCCTGCATCCCAGGAATGAATCACACTTGATCATGGTTAAGAATTCCTT